>JAHREE010000033.1:671996-714099 GCA_033628505.1 Tringa tobata
AACCTAATCATTATGATCACAATTTAATGGACACTGTGCAGTGTTATCAGCGATAATTACTACGTTAAAAACTCTTCTCCAACCTGACTAAGTGGAAAGACTTAGAAGTCAGTTTTTATTTCTGGAATTCTGTAAATTTGCCAAGAATTACAGCTATAAGACCCTCTGAACATTATTTCCCTCGTTCTTCAAGCTAAACAGAAGCATAAAAAGATAGATTTTCCTCTCTGTGCAGACTGTTTGGAAAAAACACTATAGGCTAGTTAAAAGGGGGCTTTGCTGTTTCTGAAAAAGAAACATAACCAACATGAGAATAAAAGATGGTATTTTTAACACAGAGCTATTGAGCAGCTTCTTTTGCTTCTCTACACAAAACCACCATTTCCCCCCTCTTCATCAGAGCAGTTAAGAGTGAGGATAACAATTATTGTAGTTGTGGCTGAACACCCAGTTGTTCCAGGCACATACTGGTCATCAACCTAACCCTGCCCAATTCCTGTGGACAATGCAGAAGTATTACTGTCGTCATCTCATGGGGGAATTAGGCCTCTTAATCACTCAGTAACTTGCTGAAGATTCTCAGGAAGCTTGTGGCAGAGTGAAAATTCAAACCCCCTGCTGTCTTGGCCACAGAGCAGTGCTCTCTGCAAACCACTATGGTCTGAGAATCAGCACTTTCTAATCAAGTTATTATAAATAATAGCAAACATTTTATAAAGCAAGATAAAAAGCAGCTAAATTCCAAAACTTGTTGGCTTGACAATGTTAAAAATAGATGCAAGTTTCCAAGTATGGAGTGGTACCTGATCTACTGTAGAAGTAACCTTTCCTCACAAATCTGTCACTTCATTCCAGTTCTAATCAAAGTACCCAGTATGCTACTGAAAAGGTGTGTATGAGCTACAGAACCAAAAAGCTTGACTCTTCATTGCCTTACGTCACTACTTACACCTGTATATGGACTAACCATAATGTCCTGGTAGAGTGAAAATGGAGGCAATCAATACCCAATGTGAACTTGTGTGAAAGGCTAGGAAGTGGGAGCGACCATTTTGCAGGAATTCTCCACGTTTCAAAATGTGTGTTTGTCCTGAACTGGAGCAAATAGTTGGCCTCTCTTTTGAAGAGAAAAGTTTGGAAAAGACTGCCCTAGAATGACTGGGTGGATTTGAAAGGTTATAGTATAAAATCTTAGATGTGTTGTGGTAAATGTAAGACATAATAGTATGCTATGTTATTTAGGACAGTATGAAAACTAAAGAATATTTTTACCTTTAAGAATACATAATTGCTTCATTGAAGCAACTTACCTGATCAAAGTAACTCTGTTGGTGCACAAAGATCACTAATGAGAATTTCTCTTTTAGTGTTTCAGTGCATGTGAAATATTTGATTTGTTTAAATAGCATATGACTGTAGCATAAAAATATGAACTTTGAACAATCACCTTGGATCAACATCTTTTTTGAAGGTCCTTTGTACTTTCCTGACTCCTGTGAATACCTTGACAAGTATCTTTGCCGCATCACCTTTTGCAATACAAAAGCCAACTTCTCAGTATGTTGTACTGGTGTTTACGAATTTATTTTTCAAAATCTCTGAATTTAGACCAACTTGCAATTTTCAAACACTCCACCAGTTTGGAGTGCTTACGTTAGAGCCAGCGCTTTGGATTTGGTCCAAATTTCAAAGTATAAAATCCACCAGAGATTCATAGATTTACATATTCAGCATGCATTTTGAAGTCTCTCCATGGTGGAGCTGGAAGAACACCTAGGGAAACAGGGTGGCAGGAGCCTCCAGCTCCTGTACCTGCCCATGTAGCGGGGGCTCCCCTCTCTGATCTGCAGGATCTCCGTGTTGCTAGGCTGTGACCAGGGGAATTTTCACTGAATTTCACTGAATTTTTTGGAGTTGGAAGGGGCCATAGAGATCATCTAGTCCAACTCCCCTGCCGAAGCAGGATGAGACACTTCTGCTCTACTTTGTCTCTCTGCCCCTCCACTATGTGCTCCACAGAGGAAGAAGGGCTCAGACAAACATTATGGCATGAGTGGGAGCACTGCTGGGGCAGAGGTTGAGGGGACGAGGCTAATTAGTGGGGCTAACTAGACACTTGAAGCCATTTTCTTTCGCGGTTAATGAATGACTGTAAGACCTAGTTATTCATGCTAATGTTGATTGTTAATGGTCCAAAGAATCGTGATATATTGTTGTATGATTACATATGATTTAAACGTCTAATTTAGGTGGCTGCTTGCTTTATTTTAATCTTGGCCAGAGCACATTGTCATCCCTATTAGTAAGTCATTATCTCAGTGCTCTCAGCCAGCCTGGCCAGGCCAGGGTGTGCCTTTGACACTGGGGTTTCATAGCTTTCAGGTGTTATCTCTTTGCATTGCATGCTTTGGGGGCTGGGTTGTTTATTCAGACATTGGCTGTTTTTAAAAAAAAAGTAAAATTAGTTCCTAAGCAACCTTAATGAACGGTAGGAACATGTTAGTTAATTCATAATTTAGATGACTTTAGCTTGTTTACTGTGATGTTTGGTTTACTGCAGTGCACTGGCTTAGCTTATTAACACTGAGCTATGTAAGTACAGGGATGAGAACAACAAACCACCAGAGGATCACACCACAGTTATCAGACTTTCTTTTTTAAAGTGTTTTTATTGAATAGGTTTATATTATTAAGTGTTTAACACCAAAGAATAGCAGCATTTAGAATGCTTTGATCTTTAGAAAATATGAATTACAGAAGGTGAATGACAGTTTCCTAAAGCCTCTCTTGATATACCTACAAAAAAACATAAAAATGTATACACATATAAACATATCTATATTTACTTAAATTCTCTGTACACTTACATAAGCATATGTAGAAAAAGCACACTGTGTGTTATAACTGTCATTCAAAATCTTTTTCTGCGAAGTATGAATCTGTGGTTTTGATGTGGTTGCCCCTTATAGCAGAAGCTTGGACTACTAGGCTTGGAAGGACGATTCTGGTCATAATGCCTGATATACTTAATTTTTTCCTCTGAAACATACCTAAACGGTCAGGGTCACTCCATGTCACACAGTCAGCAATCATTAGATGTTGAAATCACCTAATGCGGGATGTCAACATGTTGAAGTGTTGCTAAAATCAAACTGCTAGCACAAAAACATAGAAATCCTTTAAGGAATGTACTGGATGAAACGTATGTACTTCCTACAGGTAATCAGGGAGTGAGGCTGTATTTGTGAGCACTTTTAATCGTTATGGCAAATTTTCAGGACAGTCTGGGAAAACTGAATGTGTTTCTGCCATTGCCAGTTTATATTCAGCCTAGAGAATGTTTTCTTGGCCAATTTGCAAGGATTTGGATACCTGTTTTCTGAGGACCTGACACAGCCCAGCTGGAACAGTGTTGTACCACAGAAGAAGTGTGGAGTGCTGTGAGCAATTGGTGTAAGACGTGCTTACTATCTCCCCGTTGTAGCATGTAACTCTAAAACATAAGCACATACAAATTTTAATGAATTGATACTACCCTATAAACCACTTTTAAAAAGTGCCAGTACGTGTTTTTGTTCATATTTCACTAAACTATTTATAGGCATCAAGATTCTGCATGTTTTTCAAGAACTATTCTTTCTTTTGCAGTATTTGGGTTTTTAGCTTTGAGCATAGGCTTATAACCACAAGAGATTTACTTAAACATTAGGGTAAGTTGACTGGAAACAATGTTCTGATTTAATTACATTAAGCCAAAAAAAGGCAATTCATACAGGAAAGTGTAGCTATGTGATATAATAACTATTTATCAATTCACAGAATAAGCCACATTCTTGGTAATTTGCCTTGTATCTGAGCAACATGAAATCAGAACATTCACTTTGTTCTGATTTTTTTAGAGCCAAAACATGCCATTCTTTCTCTCACAGAAACTGTGTTTTGTTTTCTAGTTTGCCTATTTATTTCTATACACCTGTTCAAGCAAAAAGCTAGTTCTAATTTGGAGTGAAGTGGAACAACCTGGTACTAGGAAGATAATCTTTTACTTACGCAGAAGTTACAGATGTAGTGAAGTGTCCAGAATTGCATGTGGATAAGCTGCCAGGAGAAGAGTTATCTGACACATCTGGCAGGTCTCACATTCACTGCAAGCTTTGACACTTATGAGTATCTGAAATTTAAAAAAGTCACAGAGACGGGAGGAGGAACATTTGTTGCCTTATGGAATAGTATGTGTAAATGGGTTTCAAACTATGAAAATCTTGGGCCAGACTGCGTCAGTTGTGTTGCAATTTAGGGTGTGAGTCTGCCTCTCTATACCAGATTACCAATAGCACCCAAGGAGGGATTTTCATAACTGGGAAAAGCAACTTGCCACATTGCTACTGTGTTCTTTATGCTGTGGCTGAAGCAGGGATGAAACAGGAACAGTCAGTTCTGGTTGCAGGTTACTTCAGAAGCTGGAGTCCTATAGAGGTCAGCCTCGGGACGTTAGAGGACAATGTTGCTCTTGGGCAGGCTGCTCTGAGGCAAAGTAGGATCTGGCTGTGCACTCCTCAAATTTTCATCCATAGGCATCTTGATAGGAAGCCTTCTGCAAACAGCTGTAAAGGATATCCCATGTTTTAGCAGTGATCACATCCCATCTCTTTTGTTGCCTTTTTGTCTCCTCTTCTCTTAACTGGGCTTGTCTGCTTTTTCTTCCTCGTGATTTTGCTACCTTAGCACCTCTGACTCTTTCTTCACTGAGCGAGGTCTTGCAAGATTTGTCTGCCTGAGCACATTGGTTTGGGCTCACTCCTGCTTGTGTACTCAAAGAAAATAAAAGGATAACCCTAAACAAACAAATCCTCGTTTGTTTGTTTTTAAGAGCTATTTCAAAAGAGCATTAGCATTGTAGAAAAGCCTGCAGTAATCAGGAAATGAAAGAGCAGGAAGAACATCAATTCACAAGCAGATATTTTGCCTGCTTCTATGCATTCTCAATTAAAAAACCCCTTGGTATTCTTTTAATTTATTCTTATAGTACCCCAGCATTCAGGTCTATGACTAACACAAACTTTTGAAGTGCTTATCAGTTCCTTCTGTATTATTGCTGCGAAAAAAGAGTATATTAATCCCAAAGCCTAGTATAAGGTTGATCAAGTTGAAAATTAGTACCTAAATACCAGTGTCAGGTGTCTGTGGATTGCCCCCCAGGTGTATTGAATCAGGGAAAATAAAAAGAAAATGGCTCGGGTTGTTTCAGATGAGTGGCAATATGCCTTCTTGGAGATACGGTCTCTCTGCTATAGACAGATCACAGACATAACATGAGCAAAATAAGAGGGCTAAAGTCCTATTTAGTATAGTTCCTCCTGTTTTTAGTGGCACGTGTCTATAGCTTGTTGGGAGTGGTGAAACTCATAGTACAAAAACAAACAAAAAAAGAGTAGTTCAGCTAAGTGCAGTAGGATGTTGATAATAGGAACTCTTAGTAAGAATTTAAGACACCTTTTTACTCGTGGAGACAGAACAGACAGTCCTGATTAGAAGTCTCTGCAAATCAGAAATTACTACTATTTTTTCTTTCCTTGGTCATTTTCTATTTTACTATGCTGAAATCTCACCAACGCTTACAATATTCTGTCTCTCCAAGATTCATTTTGAGCCTTTCTTGGCCAGTGCTTGCAAATGCATTTCAAAAATATTGAGTAGTTTCTGATCTGTAACTTAGTTTTTATTTCGTTGGGGATTTTTGTTTGGTTTTGTTGTTATTTTTTGTTGGTTTTTTTGTTGTTGTTGTTTTTACATTCCTCTATCACCTAAAATATGGCATGGAAGAAAGCAATCTGCTTTGAGGAAAGCTCTTAATTCTGTTTAGGTTAAGTGAAAGTGATATCATGAGATTTAATTGGCTTTACTAGTGAAAGTCATAAGTCAGAATTGAAATTCTGCTGCAGGCAAAACTGAATTTAGTAGAACAAAATTGGCAGAAACAAATAGCAACAGGATTTTATTTAAAATGTTATTTCATTAAAAAAAAAGTGGTGAAAGTGGTCAAGAATAAAATATAAATGGAAAAAGAACTCATCAAAAAACCAAAACATTTCTAGAAAGAATATCTGCTTGTTCAGACACCCAAATTCTATCAGTGTGTAATTCTCATGTCTTTAAATGCAAAGGTTATATGAACACTCCATGTTCCTTTTTCTTATGGCAAGACTCTATGGAAAAAAGGTGTGAACCACTACCTGATATTTTTCATGCTGTTCTGTGTTGCTTCTGGGATGCCTGTAATTGCTGACTGGAGCTCACCCACTTGTTTGGTTTTGTCCATTTTACACACTTTTTTATGGAGAATGTGGGAGGTTCTTGTAGTATTGGGTTTTTTAAATGTGCCTTAGCTTACCAGATTGCTGGCAACTATTTGGATTCAGAATCCGTCATGCTAGAGCTACACATTAACTATACGGGGTAAGTGTGAACAAAGAACTGCATTCAATTATCAGATCCAGAAGACAATCCACATGGCAGATTGTGTTTGAAGCTTTTCACAAGCTGAAAAATTGCTTACAAATCCAGAGGAATAAACCAGGTCTGCTTAAATACAATGAGAAGACACAGAGATGGCAATAGGGGAACAAAATGTTTGAAATGCATAAATGTTTACAGGAAGGTTTTGGAAGACAGTACCTAGAGGGAGTCAACATCATACACCTGGAGAGGGCAAGCTCACTCTTCCAACCCCATGACTATATAAGTAGACAAACAAAAGCTCACAGTTTCTAAGAGTCATGAGTAGGACTTCTATGATGTTTGAATCCAACTGCTAAAAATCTCATCTAGGGGAGATGAATGCTCAAATTCTGTCATTAGCTACCAGGGACTGGGGCATACATAAGGTATGGTGAGCCCTGTCCCACCAAACAGAGTCTCAGCTGGTGGAATGGGTGGATGAGATGGCTTTTTTTTGAAATTGATAAAACAGTGTGTTCTGAATGCTTAAAATGTAGCAGAGCAAATTGGTTCATGTTATTTTGTGGAAGAAGGAATAGAAATTATAGGACTCCAAGGAAGTAGCTGATGTAGCCGTGAAAAGATGGTGGTAAGCTCACCAAGGTGCATCCACATGTGTCGCTTTAAGAGAAAATAGATGGAAAGGAAAACAAGTAGAACTTCGTGAGGGCCTATTCTGATAGTAAAATATGAGCAGTAACTGTTGTCAGCTGCAGGAAAATCTAATGACCTCTTCAGGGTTAAATTCTCCAACTCATGAGGGGCTTGAATGGGCTGAATGCCAGCTGGATGGTGAGGTGCTACAGCTGCAAACTAGAGTGATAGACAGAAGCAATGACTTAGAGGTCAAGCAAGTAAACAGAAACAGACTTTATAAGAAGAGAGCATATGAAATGACAATTCCAGAGTTGGGGGAATAAATAAATAAATAAAATATCGGTGGCTGGAGGAACTGTAAACACGTATCTGACTTCAAAAAAAGTTTGATATTATTCATAGTGTGAAGCATAAGTCATAAAGACCTGCAGAAATGTAAGGAAACTCTTTCCTTAAATACAATCAAGAATCAAAAACACAATACAAGAAAAGCATTCAGATGGTGCACAAGCACTTGGAGAAAAAATGGGTGTGGTAATCCAGATAAGAAATGTGGAAATGAATTAAATGTATTGCAGTCACTCATGTGATGTTTTTAAGAAGTAATTGCCTTCGAACCATTATATGCCTGGAAACTAAAAAGGTAACTAATGATTAACTACATAAATCACAGTTGTGTTTCCAGAAGGTAGCCCAAGAAGGACTGGCAAAACACCAATTTTCTAGGCTAGATAGCAAGTTGATGTGCATTTGAAAGATGGAGATGTTAGGGAAAGGAACTTGTAACTTGTAAGGGGTCCTGAGAATGCAGAAAGTAGGTGGTAGAAAAATGCATTTTCTGGTGACAGCTCGCACTCTACCTGTGCAGTGATAACCAGGTAACTGAGGTCTTGGAATGTAGGAAGTACAACTTGCTATCAAGTCCAGACCCTGCTATCAGAGGAAGCTGGATTGTATAGTCTTTTACACAAACTGGTTATATTCCTTTGTAAATGCCTGGAGGATTTGCTGTACTGATGGTTTTGTGTTGCAAAATGCTTTTTACACAGCATCTTTCTTCCCTACAGCAATACTACCTCTGGTTTGTATTTAGAGTTTAGAAGAGAAGCTGTGGCCAGTGTATGTAGGTTCGTACTCCAAATTTAGGAGCTGTATCGAGTTATAATGACTAACGTACTATGTGTGTGCTGAGGTTGGTTGCTACCTGTTTAGAATGAAATATAAGCATTGCTGCCATAGTAGTGTCACTATTCCTTCAACTGCTGTCCTATTCTGCTTCCTAAAATTCACTAACAATTTTGACAGCTGCAGGAGTTGCCTCTTCCTGTTCTTAAGCCTCTCACCCACTTTTGAGATTGCTTTTCTCTTTCTGGTAATGGCACTCATCCACATGCAGGTAGACACGAGAGAATGGATTGCAATATTCAGCTAGTCTTCAGTATGTCTGGATCCCTTATTTAGGCTACAGATTCTAAAGTAGACCAAAGTTAATGCATTAAACTTTGTTTCTAAGCAAGTCTGCTCTATAATAATTACTGGAAAGTCCTAGACAAGTCGGGATTTGGTCAGCAGATATTTACCCAAAGCATTTATGATGTGATGCTTGCCATAAGACAGACAGTACTGCAGTCAGTCCCCTCCTGTCATTTTGGGCAAACCTAAACACTCTTGCTGACTAAAATTTACACAGTCAAGTTTATCTTCCTTGTATTCTCCCATGTTGATATGTCATATAATCACCCATGTTTTGTTTTCTTTCTCTTCCTCTTTCCCATTGTGTACATTTGAAATAAAATGTGTCTTCTGAACATCTTCACAGACTGTTGCATTTTTAACTTTACAAAACAAAAAAGTTTATAACTTCTGTTAGTTAATTAAAATCCTCTAGTTCTGCTGCATTTAAACTTGTCGAGGTTGGCTTTGCATCCCCAGATGACATGATTATAATACTAGTTCTGAAATTTTACCTCTGTGAGTTTTCCCTTTTTGTTTGTGTAGATGAGCAGGTGGTGGCTGCTGGCTCAAGATGGCCAAGGTGCATATTTACTCATTGTCTGGGGCTCAGAGGTTTTACCCAAAATCCACTGACATTAACAAAAAGGTTTCCTTTAGCTTTGGATCACATAAATCCTTGTGTCCTGAAGGGCGTATCTGTAACATAAACGGAGATGGATACAGCAACGGCTCACAGATAGAAATTGTGTAAACTAATGTGGAAAGAGATGTTAACAGTGTGATTAGTTAATGTGATCTGTGTTATCAGCTGTTATTTCAGCAATAGCAAGTGGCAGATTAAATTCTCAGTGGAATTTTCCTTTCTTCTTTCAGGCAGTGCTTGCAGCATGCGTGTCCCCTCTCTAAAGAGGATGTTTCAATCAATACCTGTCACAGTTCTTAGCAACAAAACAGTGATTAATTTTGTCAAATTTTATGCCTTATAATGATTCTATTAAAAGGGAATAGTGGAAATTGGTAGAAGACTTCCCCCCTCCCCCCAATTCTTCCTGAAGAAATTCAGGAGCACCAATAACAATTTTTTTCTTACTTTGTGTGTGTCTAAGATATTTAACTGCTTTACAGATGTTAATTAGGCTTTATAACAGATCTGAAAGTAGGAAAAAAATGTTTTGTTCTCTTCTAAATCATAGCAAGTTCTGAGTGGAAAATGATAGCTGTTTTAAAGCTAATTGTGATGTTATAAAATAATCTGAAGGAGGAAACTGCACCTGATGACAACCAAAATTTTGGAGAAAATTAAAGAGGAAAGCAGCAATTAATTGGAAAAAATTGCTTGGAGTCTGGGGTTAACAAACCTAAATTTCAGAGAAAGTACCACGAATTTCATAGTGACTATATGCGGAACTGTCCTTCAAAAATTTTCCTCTTACCAGCAACAGTTTTTATATGTTATAAAATTGTTTTATAAATTGACTCTGAGATTTAATTATAAATATGGTATCTGGCACCAGCGACCTAATGTTGCCTCCTAGCACTTTCGAAAGCAAACAGCTACCACATTAAAAAATGGGAGCAAGATTAATCTATGCTGGTCCTACAAAGTCAAATGATTATAAATGTTCTGTTGGCTTAAGGCAAAATCCTTCTTTTCTCTGATTGTGCAGTGTGGTAGTGGCTGATCGAAACGTGCAGGAGCAGAGGGTGTTTTGTGAGGGTGGGAGTTAAATGTTATACATTACACACTTTAATGCTAATCTTAAAAGAAGCAATCAATGCACCGTCTGCTTCCACCTCAGCATCTGCTCCCTCTTTTGGGGGTCTCAGACAAGGTGGTGAGTATGAAAAGGTGCATTAGCTCACACCTCCCATGCAGCAGTAAATGTGTAGTACATCATGAACTACCCCAACTGGGGCCCCAGTTCCCTTATAGCCTGCTGTACAGTCTGCCATCAATGGAGGGATTGGTTTCCATTTCTGTAAGCCATGGGCCAGGTCTCCAGTGTTTAAAAACAATATTAACTGATTTTTTCCTTTCATTTTTAATACATTGAGATAGATTAAAATGTTATGATTATCTTCCCTGCAAATTAAATTTTGTTTCCAAAAGGTCCTAATCCTAGCTGGAAGCTTTCTGGAATAACAATATTGAATGAATGTTAATGGTACTTAAAATCCATGCAATTAATATACTTAATGACTTAGAATGTTAGATATTGTCCACGAAGCCTAAAATTATGGGAGGATTATATACACTTTAGTCTGTGTTTAACTGCATATATTTTAATAAGATTTTAAATTTCTTGTTTGTTTTTTATTTCAAACAATAACAAAGCAATTATGTACAAAAGGGATTTATAAACTTAAAAAAAAACCACATAAAATTCACATGTGCACTAATGCTTATTATCCTAATTACAGTAGTCCCTTTTGAGGCATGCTTTGGTGTAAAATAATTAATTTTGATGCCTGCAGCTTAAGATGTGTAACTTCCTTTTGCCAGTTGTCTTATTGTAGAGCCCACAAGGGTGAAAACTGATGCTTAAGTGTATTTTGTTATTCTAATCAGTCTTCTCACATCTTTAGAAGCCCTACCTGCCTTTGAGAGATCAGAGCACACTGTTATTCAAGGTTAATATGGATGTTCCCAGTTAAAAAGAATATAAGAGTTCCCTAAAGCATATAGGAATACAGAATTAGATTAATTTTGTATCAAGTTGACTAGCAGATGTTTGTATTTGCAACTGCATACTATCTTTTTTCCCCAAATCAGGCTTAGTGTTTTATATTTGGCTAACTTCTGCGTAGTTGCTCTAACACAGGTTTCAAAGTTGTTCTTGGAAAGGCTTTATCGATTTGAAAAGGGCTTCAAGGCACTCAGGGTGATTGTGATTGATGGTGACAGCAGATGATTAAAACTACTTGAATATTGGAAACAGCTTTGAAGAAATTACAGCCCACCTGGGGTTAACGAGGTGCTGCGAGTGCTGTTAACTTCTGCCAGGCCCACCTGTGAAAAGTGCCGAACATTACAGGTGGAGGCTTAGGTGGGAAGAGGTGAACAAACCCAGTTAGGTTTCTTTTTCTTGTCTGATAATTTGGTTTTAGTGTCTTTTGGCCCATTAGTAAGACATGAGGTTATAAATGTGGCAGGGTGCAGGTCCAATATTGAGCATCTTGCAACCTGGGCTGTGAGAATGTTGCAGCTAGACCTAGATCACGTAGCTGAGAGCACTGAAATTAAAGCAGCTGGCAGAGATGTTGGTCTTGATTAACTGCTGTGTATTTGTCTTTGTTAAGTTTGCTTCACAGTCCTTGTTACCTCCAGCTGGAAACCTCTCAATGGCAATCTGGTGTCTCAAGACCTTTAAAACTGCAGAGAAAGGGCTCTGCCCTTCCTTAGGCAAACAGGTCCACTGCGATTAGGCTGGCCTTGGGGAGCTCACTGCTGGTAAGTAAGAGAAAAAACACTATCTTAACACTGGTAGAGAGAGAAAGGGAGGCAGAAATAAAAGAAAATACTGTAACTGTTTACAAAAATGGACTTTGTAAGGAGATTTTGTGGGCACATACATATACTTCTTAAATGCAGTTTCTACCAGAGAACTGTTTGTTGTTTGTTATTAGAAAACCTCAGTTTCCTTTATCTAGACTAGCAAAAGTCTAAATCCATGTAGAATGAATGATGTGTAAAACATCAGATTATTACCAAATGCATCTCAGGAGGAAAAGCTACAAAAACTACATAAGAGTTTGAAGGGAGAAATTTTGTTTCTAACTTTGATGTCTGATTTGGGTAAGTCTTCTGGCTCTTTAGAGATTTTTGGCTGTTTTGTGTGCTTTTGTGTGGTTTAGGAGCCGTGTGGTAGCAAGCTGTGGAATAACTGATGTTCTGCTTAAGGACCTCACCTCATTGCTCCTTCCTGGAGTAGTCAGCATTGATTCTATAGAGAAAGTAGCTAATCTTTGACTTGAAACAAAGCAATTAATTTCTTATTGTTACACACTTATTTACACACGTGAAAATATGTAAGGTGCAATTGCTCTTCTTGCATTCTAAGGTAAAATTTGAAGGTTTTTATCTAAAAATTCCAACTTGTTAGCAATGCTAGACAAGAGTCAGCATCTGGAAGACTGTTAACTGGTCTTGAGAAATGCTATTGAGGTGTCAGTTAAAGCTTATTTTTTATTGTTATGTGTAAAGTCTACATCCTATTAATGACTTGAGATAAACAATAAGGGCTTTATAAGCCCAAAAGTTACTGGCTTTGACTATTCTTCCCAAAATGAAAGCTTCAGATTAGATAATGGAAAAAGCCTCCTTCTATGACACTAATAAAGAGAAATGTCACTTGTCTAACACCTTCAAGTTCTTTTTCTGTTGTTGGCACGCAGTTGACTTTGGGTGAGCAGCTTTTTATCTAATGTTGTTCATCAGTAGAGGCTGCGAAAACTGAAAACAGAACTGCAGATGCCCATATGGCCATCTTTCCAAAGCATGTACGTAAATGGCCTGTGAACAAAATAAAACACAAGGTCTGGCACTTCTCTGGTTGCTTTTTGTTATAACTGAAATTAAGGGGGCAAGATACGGTATCATACAGGAGAGAGAGACAAGGATGTTTTTATATTTGAATTTACTGGAGTGGTGAAAAGCACAAAACCAAGAACTAATTAATCCTTTTGATAAAGTCTGAAGCGTTGCAAGTGTGGAGTGTTTAATGAAAGTCTTTTCCCAAGTTGCCTTGTGGTAAGTTGTTGGTGTTTTGGTCAGTGATCTTCATGTCCTAACTCTCTATCGACAAAATGCTCATCTGTCTTACTTAATGCCTGAAAGAAATATGTTTGAGGCAGGTTGGAGTACAGTCTTGCCATGCCTTGTTTTGTATGTGAAAAAAATCTCAAATGTGGCAAAGTGCAAGTTTATTTATTTTACAGTAAATGATAAGACATTTGAGATGATAAGACAAATGAAAGACTCCTTGTCAGTGTCTTTTTTGTTCCTGATCTCCTGCATATTTCTCAGTTTGCTAATTAAAATGGATAAAGGACACTCACATATCTGGTTTTAATTATGGTGTTTGTTGCATAATAGGTAGCAGAGTCCTCTTATTCACAACTGTTTTGTCAAAATATATGTTGCATTATTTTTTTTACTGTGTTAATGTATGCAATGGTCATAGCCACAGCATCAGAGATGCTCGCCAAGGTGGTCAGTGGCAGTACCAGTAAGAATCAAGGGCCAAATAGATCCAGTGGGATTGGTTCCACTTTGAGAAATGCTAGCAAATTCAGAGAGTGTAATACTGATAAATGAAAGCTTGACTAAAGATCAGAAATACATAAACAGCATTTGCTGAATTCTGTTCTTCAGCCTTAGAAAATTAATACTCAACCTCAACAACTGAATGAGTGTGTTTACAGTGAATTCTGTCTCCCGTGAACAATGTGGATTTGGATGTACTGTAAAACTGATTCACTTCTGTGGAAGGTGGCACGTCACAGGCTATTGCTAAATATTCTGATCCCAAGTCCTGATGATGAAATCAGTGGTAGGCAAAAGTATTCTCACTTATGGAATTAATTTTTTGGAAGATGCACCTTTCACAATGTTCTGAAAATCTGTTCCATGTGGAATTGCTCAATATTCGGTTGTTCTGCAGTCCCTTGCACAGATAACATCTTGTCAATTTATGAAAGTTATTTTGTGTAATATGTTAGCCTACCATTCATGGGTGTTTACTTTGGATATATACTTATGTATTTGTTAATCCTGTCCTTTTTGTACCTGCTGTGATGAATCATTATTATCTGATGGTTTATCTTTTTTGATAAAAATTTTGCTGCAAACTAAAGACAAAAGTGTTTTTTAAATCAAAACATTGTGTTAGCAGGCAGTTGTATGTTGCATTGTAAACTGTGAAGCCTTCACTCCAGGTTACCTGAGTTCTTCCCCTTTGCAATGACTTTTGGTGTTTCATTTAAGCTCTCTGCCTCTTTCTGGACTCCCCTCTGCTCTTCAGCTGCAGTCTATATTGGGTGACTCCTTTGGTTAATTACCTATCTGCCCTAGCTTGTCTCTCACTAATATATGTCTTCACACTTGACCGTGGTCTTCCTCCTTCAGTAGCAATGCAACCTCATTCTGGACACACACCTGCCAGCAGACTGTTAATTTGTCTGGTTTAAAAACAAACAAAACAAACCATTGTGAGTCCTGACTTTGCCTGAGCTGACATGGCCCGGCCTTGAATTTCAAGGTGGAATTTGCTGTTCAGCTTAGCATGGAGGTGGCTGCAGGAAAATGTTGAGGCTTGGTCTCTGACAGAGCTGCGTAACATAGATGGAAGCAGACCTCTGCTCTTGCTTCAGATGTCTCTTTGACTTTGGCCCTTTCATCAGTTTTACTTGGGGAATTAGAGTCTCTTTTCTTATGTCCAGTAATTATAGAAATACACTTTAAAGATAATTTATCTGCATTGCATTCTTTCTCTTGTGATACTTTGGTGCTGCTTTTCCAGCTACTTCCTACTTCTATTTGCATGGTGAAATACTGTATCTATAGAGGAGCACAGTGTGGTATTTACTGTTCTGTATGGAGAAGATCCTGATCTGAAACACTCTTGATATCCTAAAAGCGTGCTTGCTTTTAGGAATTAGCTTTCAGAAAATCACAATGTATTATGTGAGTTTCTAGCAGAATACCAAGTGCCTGCCTGACTGAATCCTGACACATCCTGAATGCTAAATAATCTTTTGGTTGTTTTTATTAGCCTATGCACATTTTGCTGCATTGACTGAGGGACAGTTGCCCTGAAGTGTAAGTGCTCTGAATATGACACTTAATGTACATATAAGCTGTGTTGATAAATACTAATTTTACTAGATATTAGCTTTATAAATGGTTAAAATATGGCACTTGGCTCCAAAGTGAATCAGGCTGTGTTCTGGGCAAATTGTTTACAAGATTACATTTGCTTTAAAAAAAAAAAACAACTTAAAAAAAACCTTCATAAAACAATTAGCCTTTCAGTGTTCTCTGAATCTGTCCTTCTTCCCATGCACACCCTCAAGAACATGTACTGGAGAGAACTCACTTCTCCTGTTGTCACTAATATCTGTTCCTTTCTTAAGAATCCATTTAGTCCCCCTGAAATACAATGGCTGACTGGCAGATTGTATTTTTCTGTGCTGTTGGGGAAATTGGTAGTGAAGAATAAAGCAGAAGACTCCTACCTAAAGAATAGGATGCCCAAATTTTCAAAGGATGTTATCAACTATTCTGATTTTTATCAGAAGTCAGAAATGACTGAATACTATCTAGACTTGTGGTACCCCAAATTTGTTTTTATCAGACCAAAACACCAGCAAGGTGTCAACAACCATCATGTTGTGTTCTGAAAACTGTTTTCGGAAAATAGAAGATAGCACAGCTCTAAGAAAAATAAGAATTACTCTTGTCTGCAATTTAGTGTTGCCTAGTTAAATAAACAGTTGTTCTTTCTGAATATTTTACATAGGTTCTGTTACTATTGAAGAGTGTATTACATTTCTACTCTTAGTATAAGATCTTGTAGGAATGCCTGCTCCCTAGTTTCCTGTAACCCAAAGTGACACATCTTGTGCAGCAAGATGTCTGTCCTGGGGCTCCCTGGAACTATGACGCATCTTTTGTGCTCGTCTAGATATGAGCCTCATTACCTCTGAGGACAGTATGTTGTCATTACTGTCACATACACACATTGTACTGCCAAACAGCTGTTAGGAATGCAAGGTTCATGTTCTGCTACATTTATTTCACACTTCACACATTTGTTCTCACCTCCAAAGTACTGCATGGTGCAGTGTCTAATCATATTTTCATTTGCAGCGAAAGGAGATTTGCAGAGGAACTCACAGAATGAATGATTTATGTTAGTAATAAAATAACTTGGTATGTTTGAGAAGGCTGGCAAACTGACTTGTGCTATACTAACAGACTAAATCCTAAATTAATAAAGATTCATACCTCATGGCAATCTGTGGGGAAAAAAGTTGTTAATGCAGAGGTTTAGGTGCATTGTGTTTATACATGTATTTATACATGTACAAAAAAACCTTCTTGCTATACACACCTTCCACATGTATACACATATTCACTTCCAATGCATCTTGACAGCTACTGTTTGTAGAAATGGCTACTATATATATAAAAAAAATTGCAGATGGAAAAAAGCTCATAAATATAATTAGGAAGGGCACGTTTACTTTCAATTGCAAAGCATTGTAAATACCGGTGACTGGACTCCATTCTGCTACATGCTGTGCTAGAATATGATTTGTCTGATTGATTTAATGAATTGCTAAATAATTCAATTCTGAATACAGGAGGCACTACCAGTAACATTTCATAAAGTGAAAGTTTTTAAATGTATTGTAATACAACAGTATCCAATGTTCTTCAGAACAGGCCCCAAACAGCAAAAGCTAATGGTAATTGGACATTATTTAGGGTTATAACTCTGGACGTTTTTATTGTGTAATCTGTCTTCATTTGTGTGATCAGCCCCATTGGTAAATAAGGATGTAACTTCATTTAACACCCATAAAAGTGCTGATTGCTTTGAAGTTGAGCAAAATTAATTCATTTCCAGTATTGTAAAGGAGGAGGTTGTATTTTGGTCCTCTTTGTTTGTTACAAATGACTCAAAGAGCAGCTTCCCATTAATCAGAGTTGGCTACCGAAAGGCAAGTGCTGGAGAGAGACCAAGAGAGCTCTGATCAAATGGATCAAAGTACCTTTCTTTCAAAATTCTTTAAAAAAATCTTGGTATTAAGTGTCTGCTGTGGTTCTGCTCTGTGCTTCAGCGTGGTGGGTGTGAGAGCAGGCTACTGTCTTCAGAGAACAGCAGATGAGAGGAATCCTCTCTCGGGGAGTCAAAGTGTGCCCCCACAGCTCTCCTGGTGTCTTTCATGAGCAGGGTGGCCCTACCTTTCCAACAGCACAGCTGCTGCTTGATTGTAGTTGTGCTGGGTGAACAGCTGCCCAAGTGATGGTGTAGTAGAAGTGTGGCCAAAGTTAGGACTTGGCAACTTAGCTACCTGTAGGTACTTGCTGCATAAGCAGCCCTGGAGCCAGTGCTAGTGTTCTTTTTAACAGAACAGGAAAGAAATAACTGATTTTTATAGTTTTTAAGTCTTCTAGACATAAAAAACCTAATATGTTCCTTCAACTGCAAGTCTTAGTCCATTACTACATGAAAGGAATGACTGTATTTTATTTAAATTTCTAGTTTACCAATCTTAAAAAAAAAATAATAGTAATTGCCTCTTCTACTCTGAAAAATATTCTCATTTTCATTTTTAACCAGAATAGCCACTTAGATTTTCCTTTATCCATTTTTACCATTCAGTTACCAGATATTTCTCAATGTATATGTGTTACAACAACACTGTCTTGAATTCATTGAGTCTTAGAGCACACAGGGAGGAACTCTACTAAACAGTGTGAGTGGACAAAAAGGTAGTAGATAAGCTTCAGTGTAAGAAGTGCAGGTAATGCATTGTGGAGGGAATATGCCTCTATGAGCTTGGACTCAGAGATGGCAGTTAAAACCCAGGAAAGATGTCTTGGTGCTATCATTTATCGTATGGTGGTCAAAAATGTCAACAAAATGTTGGGCATCCTCAGGAAGGTTATTGAGAGGGAGGCAGAGGCCATTGCCTATATCTGTTGGGATGCTAAAGGCAGAGATGTGTCCTCTGGCATTCTAATCAAGGTAAGCTGTAGATACTGGCCAAGGCAAAGGGAATGCAGAGAGTGTGCTTATGTGTTCTTCCCAATAGTTTCTCTTAAGGCTGCCACGTGGAGCATCTTTGCATAGTAGAGTGTATGCACAGGGGCCTATATGAACTAATCTCCCACGTAATTACTTTAAATCCTATTTTTGTCTTGAGTGGACAAATTGGAAGAGTCCCTCAGCTGTCAGGTAGAACAATTTTGGAGCCATTTTGTCTATATTTGAAGAAAAGACTTCATACAAACAAACCAAGGTTAATATGTCACCTCTTAGTGTTTTTCCCACAGTAAGCCGGAAACATATCCTTAACGGGAGATGCCTTTTATAGTTATGAAAAATGGTTAACCACTTCTCTGTATCATCATTAATATTCCCCCTGGATAAAATCCAGTGATGAACAACTTCCTGATGGAAGAGGTCATGGCTTTTCACTCTCCCATAAGTATTAAATGTCAGTAATATGTTTAAGAGTAGTGATGCAGATAAAGATTTAGAGCCATGGGGCCAGTGGCATTAAAAGAATAATGTAGGCTGTCTGCTGACACTGCTTTAAAAAGAGGTACAAAGTGTATTTATTATTAGGAATGGGACAAGAAATTAAAATTCTTTGAATTTTTTGTTTTACCTACAGTACCCTATGCATGATACAGCTTCTACCCATGTATGGGAACTAGTTAAACGCTGTGTTTGTGCTGTGTAACCATGCAGAACAACAGCATGTCAGACACAAGATGTTAAGGGTGAAGGAAAGCCTTTAGGCACACAGCCTTTCTTTTTATTTGAAAGGTGCAGAAGTTTAGTCACAGACCTTATGAATGCCCCATATTAATGGGGGTGCATCTGTCCTTCCAGCTAACAGCAGGATGGAATCCACACTGAAGCTGGCAATGCCCTGCAGTTTGTGTGTGTGTATATGAAGGACCACATTATGAATATAATGTGTTAATAGCATCACAGAGTAGGTAAACCTCTCCAGATTCTACGGTCTTGTTTCCATTAATATTATTTATTTAAGTTGTGGTGTGGCTGGACATTTTCATTTGGATAAGGAGCTCATTTATTATTGTGCTTGTATAGTAAAGCAAAATGTGTCCCCCCTACATCTCCTCTAATCCCCTCTCCCCCAAGAGTGTATTTTTTTATTGTTTTTTTTTTTTCTTGGTTACTATCAGGGTCCTAATATAATACCTAACTTTGATTCATCAGAAGAGAGATATTAAATCGTACACTGAAGACAGCCTGATAGCAATCTTTTCCTGCATTATTAGTGGAAACATTGCCATTGTTTAATTAACGGTTTAAATTAAAAACATCCCTTCTATTTCTAAATGAAACCTATGAACTTTACTAAAGGCTTTGAAGGAAAGACTTTGGTCTCAGAAAACACTATCCAGTTAAAGTAATGGTTTTTCTTTGACAATCCATCAGACTTTTGTGGTCATTTCCCCTTGGCGTCAGAGCTAAACTGTTATGAGATTTAAGTTTAAATGTGTGAAAAATGAAGAAATGAGTGGATGATTCAGGACTCTTGTTATCTCTGTCTGGGGCACGAGAAAAAAAGCTTTCAAGAAAACATCTGGATTGATTACTAAATTCAGTAAGGGAGATGAGATTTTCTTTCAGAAAGTGTCTAAATTCAATTCAGAAGATTTTAAGGCTTTCTTCTCTACCCCACAACACAATAAAGCTGGTGTTTTCAGGGAAAACCATTTAGCTCCTGAATAGATATAAGGGTAAATTATTCATATTTCGTGTGATTAATACCAAGTATTGCACTTAGGAGAAATGTAAATATACCCTGTTGACTGATAATAATAGGTACACTTGAAAAATTCAAACCATTTTTTAAACAAACATCCCCAAGCTTAACTGGGGTCTGAGAGCTATGTGAAGAGCAGTGACTTGGGAGTTCTCCCACTGACTTCAATAGGATCAAAAATTGGTTCAGTTGACAGTAAGTACCAAATTAATTATTACAGAACTGAAGCTGTAGGTTGGTTTTGAGTGTTTTCCAGTACATCCCAAGAGCTGAATGTTTGAGTTTTGTTACTGTTTTTTGATGGTTGCCACAATGCTGTCTTTGGGTGGGCTCTGGTGTGCTGCTATTTTCTATAATGGATGCTTGTCTGAAATTGAAAAATCTTGCAAGGTTTTAGTCAGAACTGGGTATTGAATTTTGAGATAATGTTTTGTTTTCAGAATTTTTTTTTCAAAAAGGAAGCTATAATTTAGTGAAATTTTATATTAGAGGTCCTATGCTTTGTAGTAGGAGAGGGAGCTTCCTACTTGAAAAATGGTTTTGTTTGATTTTTGCACATGCTTTTTTTGTGGGGAAAAAAAGAAAAAATACCTTCTCCTCTCCTCATTTCTCATGCCTGACACCTTGCTTTTGTGTGTTGGATCTGAAGGAAGTTAATGTGTGGTCTGATGCTTCATGAGGAGAGCAGTGAGGCCATGGGTGTTGCAGCCATCAGTCAACAGTCTGAGTGGTGGGAATCTCTGTGTAGATCTGCAAATTCCAAGTCTTGTTTCTGTGATTTTTGTTTTCTCTGTTTTGTGATCTGTGAACTGGTTTTCTCCTACTTTTGCATACATCTGCAAGCTGATGATGACGATAAAAAATTTTGCTAGTTGATAGATTGTCTGGAAAAAAGTCATGGTGAAAAGCTGTTGCTAAACAAACATGTTGTTTGGGTACAACCACATTTATCTGTTCTTTGGCCTGGTTTTATAAAGCCGACCTAATAAATATCGGGAAGCAGGGCGGCAGTTAGGTCTTTAGCTTTGCTACTTCTTTAGCATAAGACATAGTTTAAAGTTTCCCCTCTTTCTGGGAATATACTCAGTAATAAAACTTCTCAAATGTTCAGTTCTGTAAACACTGCATTGGCCAAAAGCCATGTTACTAAAAGAAGGCCCTAGCTGTACTCTTATTTGGAAGGTGAAGTGGTTTACGTATGTGAAAGTTATATGCCAGCCCTGGAAAGATGTTCTGCAGTCCTCAGTAGCGTACAGCCAGCATAATTTACTGGCTAGGAGACCTTTTAAGGGGTGTTTGTATGTGTTAAAGTAGCTTCTACAAAAGCTTTAAATGGAGTTTAAGTGTGGAGTGGCCTCTGAACATACAGGTCTTTGACTTTCTCAGTACTGAATTATAAGAGCTACTTGCCATGATACATATCTCTATATAGTGGTCAGCCTTTTTTCCAGTAGAAATGGTATTAAATGATATATTCAGCCTTTTATAAAATGTTTCTTCCTTCTCATGTATTCCTTGTTGCTGTGCAATAAAACGAAGTAGTAAATTCTAAAATCTATGAAGTCAACTGAAACGTTTTAAAGA
The DNA here is from genome assembly GCA_033628505.1 of Tringa tobata. Classification (NCBI taxonomy): domain Eukaryota; kingdom Metazoa; phylum Chordata; class Aves; order Charadriiformes; family Scolopacidae; genus Tringa; species Tringa tobata. The sequence continues at coordinate 693,669 of JAHREE010000033.1, forward strand.
TGAAATTGCTTCCGGTTCTCTTAGGCTTTGTGCTTTACTGTCTTGTTTTATCAACTTAAATCTGTTTGTGGAGGTTTTGCTCTTAGTGAGATAGATCCATAAAATAATCTACAAGGTATCCATGGAAGTGTCATAGGAGATCATTAGCTAACAGAAAAACAATTATTCAGCACACAGTAATTTTATGGATTACCTCCCTTTCCTCCCTCCAGTCTTCCATTTAAGAACAGCTTGATTTGCAAGCTGATGGAGTAATGCACAATACTCCTAAAAGGGTCTTCAAGATGGAGTTCTTGTGGAGTAGTATCACATGGTTGTAACCCTAGTATGTTCAGCCAGCTCCCCCACCAACCATGGAAGTAGGAGGAGGTTTGGCACTGAATTACTTCGGCCTCTTCAGGTGCTTCTTCCAGAAGTTTTTGAAGTTACTTTGACTAGGATTCTTCATCTGTGATGCAACATTTAATTTGTATAGTGATGTTGGAACAATTGGAGGAAGAAGGAGAGTCATAAACATTAAAAAAAAATAAATAATTAGAAAGGCAACCAATAGAAACAGCTCAGAAAAAGAATACCTGACAAGTTTTTTGCATTGCAAGTGTAGCTTAACATGGTTAAATATACTGAATTATGTAAAGGGAATGGAAAAAAACTTATTCTTTCTCCACTGTTGACATCTTTCCAAAGCCGTATTCCATTGACCTGGACAAGTTTGAAATAATGTGTTTTTCTTCTTGACACAAGAGATCTCTTGCTCTTAGTTATTTAGAAAAAGCATTCTTGGTGAACTACGTTCTCTGAATAAGTGTAGGCAGTATTTCTTTTTTATAATAACTTAATGGTGGCTTTGTAAGATCAGTGGTATTTTTCAGATAAACTTTTTGGGATTTGTTTGGGATTTTTTTTTTTCCTCTCCAGGTAATTTCTACAGATTTTGGCATTTAGATGATCTGTTCTCATGGAAAAGGGGATGCCTACCCAGTATATCCTGGGGCAGTAATTAAGAAGGTCTTGAACCATAGGATGAGATATACAGCATAAAGCTTGAGCTCAAAATAAGTGAGGTACAAATCCTCTCAACTGCATGGTGACAGCTGATTTAGTACTTGTGAAGGCATTGTTATCTTCTAAGGCATCATGTCCAACACTAAATCCATTTGTTAGTGCAGTGAAATGTTGGGCAATGAGCTAATGAACTGTTTTGACATATGATAGTTTAAAAAATCATTATTGGACAAAATTAACCAAACTAGAACCAAATTAATGATTTAATTTCAGTTCCTATGATAATGTGTTTTTTTGATTTTTTTTTTTTTTGGGTTTCTTTTTGTGTACATGCGTCCAGCTTTACTTGTATTATAATTTGCCATCACTGAGTGGTTTCTATGGAGAGTGTTTGGTATAAACACAAAAGACTGTTCTCTTCTGTGCGTATTAGTGGATTTTAGTGCCCAACCTCCACCTGAACTCTGTGAGAGTTAAATCTGGCTTCCTTTGAAGTAATGGAAAGGCTCCCTTGATTACTTCAAAAACTGGCAAAACCAAAAGAGTTAATCACTTTTTTCCTTACTTGAATTCAGTCAGAAAGCTTTCATGTTACAGAACTACTGGGTTGTGGTTTTTTTAACAATTTTTAGTGAAATTCAATGAAGCTTTGGTTCTTAAGCTAAAAAATGTAACTATCTTTAGTAGGAAGGACAAGTGCATACTGGTTAATTTAGGAGTAGAAAAAAAATAGAATATAATGTTTATGCTGATAGTCTCTTGAGGTATGTCATTTAGCGAATATGCAAATCTCTTTTAAACTAATCACTGGGAGTCATTCTGTCTTTTTTTTAGAGGGGATTTCCTAAATTCTGCTTCTTTCAGAGGATATGTAACTTCCCATTCAGCTCCACGGAGTTTTAAGTATGTTTTGCCAATCTTAATCTGTTCTAATCCCCATATTGATTTAAAGCAGGATGTATTTCATCAGATGCAATGGTGTGAGAGGATAGCTGGTCTCTCAGGTACACCCCTTTAATAAAACTTTTAGTCTATGAAAGGCAGAAATGACATTTTGTTCCTGTATATGTTTAGAATGATGGAGACTTAATAGATCAAGTGCTGCTTCCTCCCTCCACCCCTCAGAGGTTAGAGTGAAATGATAAGCATCAGTTCACGAGGGGAAAAAATACGATATAGAAGAAGTATCAGCATTGCCATCAGTCTTGATGGTTCCCAGCAACAAGGAAATATGAGAAGTGGCAGGCAGATATGCCTACGTAGACATTGAGCTCTCTATATATACCTGGCCGATTTTCTGCTCTATATTTCATGAAGTTGTTCTTGGGACACTTTGTAATATAATACCCATTTTCAAGGTTGTAAGGGGCTTGGATGAATGAGTAAATACTTTAAAGGAAAAGAAATTGTTTATCACCAATCATCCTGACCTTTATCAATATAAACAATTGAAATGTTTGTTATTTCTCCTTTGTGGATTCCCTTCTGCATATGTGCAGTTTCTGAGTAATAAAACTAATGAAGCTTGACTTCCCTACATTATCTCATATGGTACCACATTTCTCCTGCCTATGGACAGGAGGACACACCAGAGCTGTGCATATGATGACTGACCTGCCAATGTTTTCTGAAGCTTGCTGCACCTCTTGACTGCTTGGAAAGTCTGTGGAAAGCCCTGACCCTTTGCTGCTGCACATGAAATAAGGGGCTTCAGGGGCAGCATGGGGCTGTACAATGCTGTATTTGCTGTTGAACCTTCTTGTTGGAGACCTACAGTCCTATGTAAAATTTGGTTGAAGTTGAGCATGAGGTGCTGAAATTATCATCTAAGAATTGCTTCCTGGGAAGACTGCTCAGAAGAGTGGGTTTTTTCCATCTTTGTCTGCTAAGCTCCTCTTCATGGCAGCCCTGATATCCTTTCTGGTCTGCCTGTCTCCATTATAGTGTCCTTCTCAATGGTTTTCAGTTCATGTTGGTTTTAAGTGAAACTTCCATGGAGAAATGTACTTAGGGTGCAGGTGCAATAACGAATGTGGAAGGCCAAGCAAAAGCACCAAACACCGCTGCTGTAATGCACTGATTTTTTTGTGAATGTTTTAACTGAAAATTTTAGTGGTCCGATAGCTAAAGTCTAATACCTAGTTCTTCTAGTAGCTTGTTACATGAACATTATTTTTTTGCCCTTTGGCTGCTATAAAGAGAACCTTGTTATGGTTTTCCTCCCTTTGCAAAGTTATTTGAAAAGTTATCTGCAAACAAGAAATAGGTGTGGAAGTGCTACAGAGTACCTGGTCACTCTCCAAGTGAGAGTAATTGCAGAGTGACAGAAATACGCTTATGGTGAATTCAACATTGCTTTGGGAGTTTTGTATTTTCAACCCTATATCTGTCTATTTTCACACTTTCCTAACAGTTTTATGTTTGTCTATTGTGTTGTTTATTGTAGTTTTATTTAAACAGCAATCCTAATCTGCATCTACTTATGCTATATTTTTTAGCACATATGACTGGCAAATGTCTTATATGGAGAGCTGATATGCTGTTATGTTTTGAATATCAAGTTCTTGTTCCTCTTTGTATATTTGTGTTTTATTATGAAGTTTGAACAGACAAAATGTAGAACGTTGTTCCATGCGTAATGCCAGTGAATTTTAGAGAAACTCAGATGGAATGATAGAGCTAGAACATGAGGTTTTCCAATTTCCAGTCCTCTACCTGCTAAGCCACTTGATAATCATACCATCAATTGAACTGGTAGACCTGAAATGAAGACAAGCCATAGTATTCAATGGCACCTTTTTCCTCAGTTACAATGCAAGCTATAAATCTCAAGCAAAAAATTTTTCGCACTCACCCAATTTATATTAATGAAAAGAATAAAAATTCAGAAAAAGACCCAAACCTGCATGATCAATTTGTAGACAAAAAATAGTAATCTCCAAATCTGCCCCATTTTTACAATCTTAAAATATTTTCCTATTAATGGAACTTTTGTTTTGAAAGTGAATTTTTTTTTCCATCCCAGGAGATTCCCTTTAACATGGGAAAATTGAAAAAAATCCATTAAATGAAATACATGATAATTTCAAAGGAATCTTGTCAAGACAGTCAAAATAAATGAGAGTTTACAATTAAGATTTATTACACAGTTGTGGAGGGGGAAACCATCTGTGTTATCTGGTTTAAACATAAACACAGCAAGGACTTCAAAATACAAGATATATTAACAATTCTCAGTATGCTAAATATTGTTGTGGTTTAGTGCATACCCCCAGCATAACAGGCAATCATATAGAAAAGTCAAAACACATTGTAAAAATATGTTATAATCTGTAACAAATGGAATTACTTCTTTTCCTTCACTGTTGGTGATCCCATGGATCCATGAATGATCCCAGGCTCAAATTGATTCTCTATTCATCTGGCTAGTATTAGTGCTTCCTCTGTTGAATCAGAATAAGAAAAAAATACAAACAAAGCAAACATGTGAGTAACATATAGTTACTATGGCTGAGTCAAATAGAAATATTTTTCATTGTAAACTCCAAATCCCTAAACTTCAATCTGCTTTGGATCTGGTCTTAGTGAAAATCTTGAGGTTCCAAAGAAGAGAGAATATTTCAGAAAACAGATCTTCATATGGGAAAACCATAACTGGCTAATAAAAAAAAAAAAGGTTGCAAGTCAAGTAAAGCTATATAGAGGAGATGCAATGTAGGTAATAAGCAATAGGGATTTACAGGTGGAGGTTTTTTTGCTAGCTCCCACGGTCGCAACTTCAATACCAGCTTATTTCAAAGTAGGTATTTTTTTTTTCTTTATAAAAGCTTCATCTAGTAACTACTTTTCAGAGACAAATATTATAGTGGAATCAGATAGAAATCAAAATAGGTATCAGAATAAGAGATTTATAAGATTTAAGTAAAAAAAAAATTCCAAAAACATGAAAACGTAGCTAGAGACAACATCAGTATCTCAATAACTCAAAATGAAGCTCGTACAAGTATATTCATGTTTGGATCCATAGTTGAATACTTTTTTAAGGAGGAATAATGCTGTTGTTCCTTTGTGTCTGTGGAGGCCATGCGACATCTGAATACTTGTCATGCATTCAATATGAAAAGTTTATATCCTGCTGGGAGCTATAAATTCTACAGGGAAGAAAGTTCTTGTACATGATAAAATTATTCTATCAGCCTCGCTTTTAATGTTGATGCTCTTAAAGAAAAAGAAAACATTATCTTCTGTGTCTCTTATTTACTTGACGTTTTTAGTTACATTTCATATTTCCAACTGCTGGTGCATGTAGGCAACTCAAGCTCCTGTACAGTGCTGGAGACTTACTTTAGGCATATTTTGCTTTCGCAGCTAATGGATTTTTTCGATAAAGTCAGATCCAGGAGTTGGAACCAGAAGAACAACATTACCAATACTTCCAAGGCTTGGAAGCTGGAAAGATGATGTCTAGCTATGCTATTGCTTCCGTTGAAGTCAATATATGACATGCTTTATATACAGTTGAGTGAATAGAGCTTTGGAACAAGGCTGGGATAGTGAATTTTGTTTCTAGATCTGCTTCTGACCTGCTGTGAAATGTGCGTAGATCTTTTAATTTCTTCTTGTTTTGGTTTCTCTGCCTTCAGAAACAGTTTTATAATTTTTTTTTTTCATAAAAGAAACATTCTAGATCAGAAGGTAGAATTCTCATTACTGTTAGTGATAGAGTATCATCAGTTCACTTTGCATGATATTTTTCTGTAAGGATAAAAATATTGGATGATGCTGGAGTTCTATTGGTCATGATGCGCCACTTGTCTGCGTGTTCGGATACTAAAATATAAAGGATGTGAATAGGCATACACAGACCACTAACTCCTGTTCAGGCTTCCTATGGGAAGAATGGAGGCAAGAAGGGTGTTCATTTGTTCTGCTCAGAATTGAGTAAATTAACAAGCAGTTTGCTTCAGGGTCAGAGGTTGACCACAGCAAGCTGTGGTATCCTGGCAAAATCCACTCCAAACTGTTGTGAATAAAATCACCGTTTTTCATTTCAGTTGTACCCTTGAAAGTAGCTGGGAACATTACAGTAGCCAAGTGGTAAACTCTGAATAAACTAAGAAATCGGATAGCTTCCAGTTGTTCCAATTTTTGTTTAGTAAGTACTTATGATATAAGGCAGCCAACAGTCGAGCTCTTGAAATATCTTGTGCAGCACATTTTTGTTTTGTTTCAGATGCTGTTAACAGTAGAAATATTTTTGTTTACTTATCTCTAATACAGTTCACTCAGTTCATTTTTAAATGCAGATGCAGAATTGTGGTCACTGCACTAATGAACTCCATATTTAAGTCCTTTTGGAAATTGAGGGTATCAGTGAACTCTGACACACAATATAGAAAGATATGCCTTTGTATAAATATGGCTTGGTAAAGTGCAATGCCTTGTCCTTAATGTAGGATAAAATAATATTTCCCATTTTTGTACCTTACATTCTATGGAAAGTGGCCACTAAAATTACTTGCTAGAACTGTATTTCCGTAAGGTACTCTAGAAAGAGTTTAAAAAGTTAATACTCGGATATTCAGGATGCTACTTGTGCCATTAGGTGGTGCCTTCAAGCTTTTTTAGCACTGGGAGAGAAGGAAGAGGAGCTCTTAGCTTTGTGTGGGACGTGCTTTTGCAGGGTTGCAGAGGGTACAATAATGAAGCCCAGCTGTGTCAGTCATGGGATACAACTGAGTGGTTGTGGGAGAAGGAGGTGGGTGAGGCTGAAATTCGGCTTGTGAAAAATTTGATGGGGGAAGGCACGTGCAGTGTGTGTCCTGTAAGCGTGGAAGATGATTCTGAGCCAAAGAAGTTAATGAGTTTAATGCTGGTTTGTATTAGCTGAAAATCTGGCTGATTGCATGCTGACTTTGAATGCATGCTAATGGCTTTAGCTTTCTTGCTTTGCTGTTAGTTGCCTGCTCTGGTATGCTGCCATACTTGTTTGGAATGAGATTAACGTCTTTTCCACAAAACATCCAGATCTGTGGTTACAAGGAAGGATTTTAGGAGTTTGTCTAGGCTTCTGTGATCCTGGAGTCCCAGTTTTACTGGTAGTGATCTTAAACAGACCAACTCCTGTCTCCTTCCTCTGTTCACAAGGAAAAGGAACAAAAAGTTTGAATCTAAGCCTGTCAGGGCAATTGGATGGTGGACATTATTTACCTAGGTCACTTTGATGTTTTTGAGCTCCATGCTGAGGTGGTGTCCTTCTGCTCAGTAGCAGAATATATTCTGAGGTAGTACACTGAGATCTAATTGGCAATTATTTTCTTGATTGCTGCACCTATGATACACAGCTGGTGGGTGGCCTGAGCAAACTGCTGATCCCCCTAGAGTAACAGCCAAAGCCTCCTCTCATGAGTCTCTTATCTTTTGTATTAGCAATATGGATGGAGGATAAGTCCAGTGCTGAAAATGTTCTTGGGATACATCTTAATCTGTGGTGCAAACATAGCTATAGGGATCGAAGTGAAAATGTCCACAGGCAGAGTTATCTGTAATTGTCAGTTTGAGGGACTATGGCTGCCTCTGGGGAAATGTTTGAAACCGCTGTCAGAGGCGGTGTGCTCGCATGCTTGAATTGCAGCTGTAGTTCAATAGGGCAGGTCCCATTTTATATAATAATGTTACTTTTTTGTATCTGTATCTCATTCCTGCTAGTCTGTGATTTGACTTTATGGTAACCATGGCTAAAATTTACTATTAACTGATTCCTTGTTTTGCTGTTCGCCTTTCAATATTTTTGTTTTTATCAAAGTTCCAACTTTTGATATAGCTAATGGCCTCATTAACCAGTTACTTCTTGGTTTACAGAAACCATGTGGAGGTAAATTCCCACAATATTATAATGACCAATGACCACATGTAACATTCATCATAATATACTGTCACTGTCAGGAGTTTCCCTACAGAAGTCTGTGCTTTTGCACCTTTTTTTTTTATTTCCTTATTTTTTCTTTATGCTTTCTGTGGAAAACTAGTTCACTGATGTTTATTCTAATGGCTGTCTTGTGTGACTCATGCAATTTTTTTTTTTGTGGCAAGATCTGACTTATTTGGTTAATCCTACAAAATAAAATCTAACTTCAAGATTGGTATTCATTTGTTCTGGGTTATTTTTAATCTAATTGCCAAAAGAATGGTGAATGAGTAAATGAATAGCGAAGCAGGGGACCAAAGTACTAGTCTCAAAAAAAAAAAAAAAGGGTATGAGTTAGAATGTCTAAGAAGTAATAAAAAATCTAGGAAATAATCAAGAAATAAACTTTATTTAGGGAACTGTAATTTGATGGATGGTTTGGGTTCTGGGGGTTTTTTTGGGGGGGTGGGTGGGGAGGGACAAAGACATGTTCTTTGAAAGAAATTAAAGATAAGTATGTGCAGATTTCTACTGTATAGGAGGTTTGTTTGTAGAAATGTTTGTTTTTTCCAAGAGAATTCTGAAACGAATAATAAAAATGCAAAATTACTCTCTCGAATTTATGTTGATAAAAGTTAGAATATATGTCACAACTTCTAAATAGAGCTGGCCATAGTAAAGATTCATGGAGAACCATTTTCAGACATACTGACGTCAAAAGATGGTACTTTTAAGGAGGGATGAATTTGAAATACAAATACAAACATGGTTTTGTTTTAGATAAAGACTTGTCAAGGAGGATTGCATTAACTTCATATTGTAGAAATTTCCCTCTGGAGCTCTTTGGGTTTCTGCTTCATGGATATTTTAAATATTCTTGCAAGTTCTGTTTCCATAGTTATGTCTTCTCTTTTCCTTCAAAATCTTGCTGCAATTGGGATCTACATCTGTTTGTGCAGGGAAAACAGAAAATTCATCTCCTGTGGGTTGAACAAGAAAGTTAATAGTTTCAATGCAGGAGTTTATAGAGAAATTTTAAATACTTTATACTTTACTATTCTCTGGGGTCTTTGCAATTTAAATCTAACACTGGGAAACTATTAGTTAGGGACTGGAAGAAATAATGGCAAATTATTAGCCATTAGTAAGTGGTAGAAAATGTACACAGCACATAAGGAACTGTTCATAATATGTCAACAACGAATAACTATAGAAAAAAAATTGTCTGGATGGAGATTACTTCTTATTTCCTTGAGGATTAACTTGGAGAGAATGACTTTTGTTTTGTGTGTTGTTTTTTTTTTATTAATGACTTTGGCATAAACAATGCTATTATACTGACAAATCTATTGATGACAAAAATTTAGGAGGGACCATAAAGACAGTTATGTTATAAAGGAAAGAGCTGGACAGCCTTGGAGACCAAAGTATTAGAAAACCAATAAAACAAACCCAGGGCTGGGCACCTGGGAATCAAAACATCTCTTCCAGAGGCTCACAGCTGGAAGTATTCACAGAGGAAAAGGATCTGGGTGCATTGATTGCATACTCTTCCTACACAGGAAGAGTATTGAGCCATCAATGTGACATGGAAAAATGAAATGTGTATCCAGTGATGTGCTCCCAAAGGGTGAGCCTGGTCCTTGTGTTCAGGCAATCAAGAGGGCTCTCTGGGTACATTGTGAGCAATTCTAATCACTCATGATCAAAAGATGTGATTCCAAACTGGAATGTCCAGCCAGGATCACGGAGGAATGGAGGACTCCCTGTACAAGAGGAGATGAAAAAACATGACTTATTCAGTGTCAAAAAAGAAAAGCTGAAGAGGTTATTGTGGCTGTTTGTATTGGGAAGAAGGGAATTTTTTGTACTTAACCTAATATGGTCCAAATGGTACCAAATAGCTATGTGTAAATTTACAACCAGTTACATTTTTTATAAAAATTAAAATTATTTTCAACTATAATAACATGAAAATTTTGGAATTGCCTAGTTACTTCAGTACTTTTAAGATTTGTTTTTAAAAACAGGAGGAGAAATCGAAATGCATTTGCCAACGTTATATGTAACCCTGTTCCTTTCAGATAGTGCATGGTGAAAAGTTGTATTTTTGTCACAAAAAGAGAGTAATGAATTTCTAGTAGTCAGTAGGTCAATGCTTTTGAAGCAGCAGGTGCTTGAACACTTTTTGTAGGTTGAGGCTGAAGCTCCGGGTTGATGGCCCAAGACAACTCATTTACTTGACTCGTAATAGTGCAGTATAAAATGGTTTGGGGAGGAAAAATAATTTATTCAGCCATACTGAAATAATAATTTAAAAGTATGCAGGCAAATACTTCATCCTGAATGATATAGTATCAGTTTTTAATCTCTGAGAAGTTCCTCACCTCAACAGTTTCACTCCTTTTATGTGAATACTGGACCAATTGCACATTCTCTGATCTAACTGCCTCTGTGGACTCCCCTACTTTGAATCCCTGTATTACTTTGGTTATATTTTTCTTTTTAGACTTCAGTAGAATATGTGGTGAGACTAATGACTTAGTTCAGCATCAGACTTATAAGTTTGATGCTGCGTGTTGTATAGAGTAAAAAATTTAGTTAAACTTACAGGTAAGGTTCAGTTCTGTTGTCTGTGCTGTGGGCAGTAGAGTCTGGCTAGCAAAAAGGGCAATGGAAGCAACTTAAATAACTGCAGCTGCCAAGGCGTTATTCCAGTGCAGATCTGAAGAATCTTTGCTGATATCAAATACATTTTCTAACTGTTAAAACCTGTACAAGAAGTTAAACCTCAAAACCAGCAATATTATGTTCTGTTTCTGGTACCACAGTGTCTGTCTGTACGCAGATCAGTGATGGTATTGCAAGCTAACATGGAAAGGTTGCTATATTCTGAATCTTAGATTTCAGATATGACTCTTGATAGGTTTTTCAGTTTCCTCATCTTTGGCATTACTGTGAGCATAGATTTCTTTGTAATTTGATCAGGATTAATCTTTAACATATGTAGCCATTCTTCTTTTCCCACAGTTAAAATAACAGATGTAAGCCCCATTTCTTTTCTGTGCAGCTTTATTTTACTGTATTGTTGGAAACTACAAATGTCATGAAGATTTAATTTTCTATGGTAATGGTGATGGGGCAAGAATAATTATGTCTTAATTACCATGTAAAATTAGGTTGATCTTTTTTAAATTAGAAAACAATATATAGTTGTTTGCTGTGCATATCAACATATAAATAGAGCGTGCTGTATACTAAACACATGTAACTTTTGTCTCCCTACAGAGGGCATACAAAGCAGAAAAACAATCTCCTGCTCATTCATTGTCTGAAAAAAATAGCTCTGTCTGTCTTGCTATACTATTATTTCCTCTTAGATGCATCCTCATCTTTGTTGGATGATACGCTAATGGGACAACAGAGCTGACTCTGCCCATTCTGTATCCATTTTCATCCATGCCATGCTGAGTTGAGTGGTAGAGAAAAGAAGGTGGATTATTAGATAGAATTTTGTAGCTTGCATCTACATGGAGGTTGTTTTTCATAGGACCCCAATACTGCCTAAGAAGCGAGATAAATGACAACAGTAAGCAGATACTTCTCAACATAAAACAGCTGTAGGGGAAGGTCAGACTAAAGTTTATTTAAAATCAAGGAGGGTCTTATTATTGATGTACTTTTTGTACTTGTTCAGATATACATTTATCTCACAATTTAGTAGTATATACGTTATTGACTGTTGAAGGTTAATCACTGAGTAAAACAGACTATAATAAAAGACTAGATCTCCAGCTGGTCAGAATTACCACAGGCCTATTGCTCTTAAGTTCTTCCCACTTCGATGAAATGTTGAGTATTTCCCTATTCCTGACTTTTTTTATCTTTTTGGTGGCTTCATCTTTAGGGGAAAAAATCTGTATTGCAATTAGGATTAAATTACTTTATCTTTTTTTGTAAATATACAGTATAACAAGTTGCAATGTCACTCTGAGTGGAGAATTTCTGGCTTGTATTTGCCCTTTATCTCATTATAATGACGCCAGAGGTCCAATGTAAATATCCTTCTGTTCTGTCCAGCAACCCATACTTTAATTTAGTATAATCAGAAAATAATAACTTCTGTAAAACAGCCTGTCAGGGAGAAATAATAGGGCTGTTAAACATTTGGCAAAACTCCATTGCATACTGCTGAGATACAATAGTCCAGTTTTGCAGGACCTTTGTCAAGCCACTTGGTTACTGCAATGTGCTGGGAAGATCTTCCTATCATCAGATAGCACCTGACAGAAGACTGTGAACAGCCAGCTCTTCACGATTTAATGAGCAAACCTGGAGCAGTAATCCCATCAGGAAGGACATGTAATGTAGCTCTGATTACCATATTTACAACCAGTTCTGTACTTACTGCTTTCATATGGTCCCATTTTTTTTTTTTCCTGCCAAGAAATTATTTTTCATGGCATTAACTGCAAATCAAATAGACTCTGTGGAGAAATAACTTCAAAACATGTCTGGATCTTTCAGTTATTTTCTGTATGTAAACAGTATAATATTTTTCTGAGCAGGATTTTACTTCTTTGTTTGCAGTACTTGAAGAAGCACCAAAATAGGCTTTAAGGCGGTTTTTGGAAGAAGGTATAGACTTCTTTTATCCATGCTGTAGTGACTGGCAGCAGTTCATTTTGTTGCAGGCAGAGCACTTTTAGCACATCCAATATAGGGACACATGTAAATGTCTTACGTATGGAACCCCATGTGTTGTAAAATGTGATGCTGCTTTCTGTGCACTCCTGAACACAGTTCTATAAGATTCAGAAATAAAAAATGGAGGGGAAGGAAAGTCTTCTGTTTAAAAAGTAGAAGAGAGGAAAGACAACTGAAAAGAAAAGAAATAATGTATAAATGGAAACAAACCAGGACAGCCATTTATTTAGTTACACTCAAGGGACAAATAAATCAAAAAAAATGGGACCATATTTTTTCAAAAGACAGTTAAAATCCACTTTAGTAAACATCTTTTTTGGTGAAAACCTGTTTGAATTGTAAGTTTTCCCAAATGAACAAGCTTTGGCATTTGGGGAGAAAGGAAAAAAGACACATGTTTTTTGACTTAGGGGGAAAGTATTCTTCATAGCACATGTGATGTTAAAAGTTCTCTGAATGAAAAGGAGATCTGTGGTATTAGCCATGTCTTGTTGCCTTTTTTTTTTTTCCTTTTAACTGGATAAAAGTACATCCCAGAATAGATTCATAAGTACTGTCATGAAACGTGAACCCTGATGGATGCCAAGTTGTTCTGTGTTGTTGTCCAGCCAGAGTAATTCCTGGAATGGTGGAAGCCCTCTGGATAGCAGATAGCTGGGAGAACACTGCTCACTGTCAGCTGTCTTTCTCACTGAGATTTTTGTTTTCCAAAAGCATCACCTGGAGTAAACCAGCATTTCAACATCTGATCATAAAATTAATATTTTGCATCAGGTATAGAAGATTAGAAATATGTGAATTTGGGGGGTTTTGGTGGGTTTTTTTGGTGTTTGGTTTTTTTTATTTTTAATTTCCAGAGTAAGTCAAGATTTTTAGCCAATTTTAAAATTGGTATAGTTTGTACCTCAGATGTGTATTCTACTGCTGTTGGAGATCTGTCCTGTGGAGCGGGCTTTTTGGAAGTGTTGCTTTTTCTGCTTGTGGAAGGAGAGCAGGAAAAAAACATCTCTTTCCGTCTCTCTTGTCCTGTGCTGAGAACAGCACAGTGAGAATTCTCTAGCCTTACAGCACTGAACTCAGTCCTTGTCTGCTTGCTTAAAGGAGTCCAATGCCAGTTTCAGAAATGTAAACTGTTTGTACTTGGTGCTGTTATTTTGAATATCAGCACTGACTGATTTCCAGAGTTTGATCAAAGAACTGTAATTGCTCTTATGTTGGATGTTATGTTTTAGCTCTCTGGATGGTGGGTATATGAAGAAAACTGAGCCCTTGTTTTTCTTGAATAGCAGTTTTGGGAGTTGCATGTGGTAGAGCTTTACATAAATTTTGAGGACTGTAGCAGATGTGGAAGAAAGTGAAAGTGATCAGTGTATGAACACACTCTAGATCTTGTAATTCCTCTTGGGAAAAGCAAGCTGGATCACAGGACGACAACTGTGGTGCTTGCAGCTTCTTTTACTGCGTGGAATTACAAGCATTAATTGTTGTCATTGGCTTGCTTGGCTTTAGAGTGATCATATTAACAACATTTCTTTCTCCCACCCCCAATCCAGTCTCTTTACTAAAAGTTAAGTAACAGGCTTTGTAATATTGTAAGAGTAGTTGTTCCCACACAATCTGCAATCTCTTCTAGCTCTGGTGTGTTTCAGTGTAATATGAGATTGATCTGTATGTGATACACCTGTAAAGATGCTTTTTAGCTAAATTAGTCCTCAGTGGTAAGGGAGCTGCTCATCAGGGCACTGATTCTGTCTGATCAAGATAGAAAATTTAACTTGGAGGAACATGTGAAAGATATATTGAAAAGCTTGGCAGGGCTGTTGCAGCTATGTTGTTTTCTAGATCTTCAGCTTGTCCTCAATATTAGCTTAAACACGTTTAAATGAATTTCCTATCTATAAACTATTTCATTAGCAGAAATGTTTTCTGTTTGTGTATACTTTACAGTAAAACTCAGAATTCAGTATTTTCCTCGTAGTACTTAACAGAAGTCATTCAACTAGACAAGGTAGATACCATTGACTTTGCCAATCAGATAATATAATGCATGTTCCAGCTTACATATGTGTGAAATGAATTCTTTGCAGCTATTTTTCAGAACTTTTTTTTTTCATCCTAATATCCCTCATCATAGCATTTTAAAGTTTTACTTCACAGCATAGGAAAAGAGAAACACTTTTCCAGATCCATACTGCTACTTTATTTATGTCTTGCTATCCATATTTTGCTCTTGTATTTGGTACCCCTTGTAATTTTTGCTTATTAATGAGACCTTTCTTGCCTTTGATTTTTCTTTGTAGTTGGAGTTGGGTTAATTCATTCCCAGTGTGAATTTTTGTCCGTGTCCACTACGTACTGGACCAATACTGTAGCAGGAGTAATAACGGACTTCCGAGGCTTCTGTTGTTAAGGCACTCTTGTGTGGGCTAGCTTTGGTCTCAGAGTATGGGTCATGTTTTCTCCATAAGGATGAGGCAGCTTCTGCAGCACTGAGCTTCCTCCCTTTTGGCAAACTTCACACACACAAACATAATCCAATAAGGTCAGGGCACAGAGGTTTTGAAAACAGAAGGTTTAAACGCTCTAGAAAAATATGGGGAAGTGTTGAAATAATTGCTACTTCTTCGTTCATCTGTCCCACTTAATTTTTCAACCTCTGATTATCTTTTTTTCTTCTATTTATTTTCACTCCTGTCAGTTTGTGCAGAAAATGTTATCCTTGGTCATGATGGTATCAGTTTGGAGAGTTCTGGTTTGCCTTTGTTTTTTGTTTTAAGTCTCCTGGACTGAATCACCCAACACCGAGGAGAGAGGGGAATATTTTGCAATAGGTAAACTTAAACCCAAAAACTTGTAATGACTAATTCTGTAAGTAGTTATACCTGCATTCTTAAAAAATGTTTTCTGACAGTTATTCTGTCCTCAGCAGACTGTTCACTTTACGAATATTATATGCAGAAGTTGGAAGCTTTTCAGGAATGTCTGCTGGTAAATAGGAGCCCTACATATGGATACTTTGGGTCACTCAAATGACAATAATGTTATTTTATACTCTCCCCAAAAATCTAGTAGAAATTTAATTTTTCCCTAGCAGCTGATCAAGACAGGCACCCTTTAGCAATTATGAATCAGTTTATATCCTCCTAAAGCATTACATTTTTGATCTTTGCTTCTTTCACTTTCTTGAGGTGAAAAAAGGAAGGTTTTAAACCTGTATCAATTTTAAAGCTGCAGTGTAAATCTCTGTATCCCGATTTTATTATCTTTTATTTTCCTGGGATTACTTTCTGTTCTCGTTTCAGTTTGCTTTCAGTGATGACAAACCTCCATGACGTCTTTCTTCACATTTGCTACTTCTAATTTTTGTCACTGGTTAATTAATCAAAATCTGTCTTACCAATTTAACAGATTTATTTTTTTTTTCCTATGACTCGTTTTCCCTGGTATTTCGCCTTTGTAATATTTTTGTCCCATCATGCTTATTTACTGGAGTTATTTGACTAATATACTTTATTTCTATGGTTAGAGCTACCTTCGGCTTGCTTAGTTACAAAGCCTTACTAATGCAAGCACCTTTCTCATTTGGCTCATAAATATCAGTCAACTGTGAAAAGTTTAGTAACCTTTGGGCATACAAGAGAAGCTTTACAGTCCAGTAAAAGCTCTGAACATGACATCTCTTTTAACTATTAATAGTTGTTATGGTGTTTGGAAGGTAGCAAAGCGGCCAACTATGTTCTTTTGTAAGTGCAGTTGGAGAAGGTGCCAGTTTTGAGAACATGCTAGATTTTTAACTGAAAAATGATTATTTAGGTATTGAGCTGTTTGCATTCTACTACATATAAATCTAGCCTTTATTATAAAGCCAGATTTTTAAATGTATATGTGAAATACACAATCCATTTGAAAACTTGTATTTGATCTGAAGACCAACCCTCGCTGGGGTTGAAAGAAAGACTCAGATGTAGATTAGGTTTTTTAAATGGGTATTTTTGCTAACACAAGCAAGCCCTTTTGGTTTATCTATTAATGCTCTTGTTCAAATAAAACAAAATAGATAAAATATGAGATATTTATAGGATTATAAAGTAATTAAGGAACTTTTTGAATTTCATATTTAGGTATAGTCTATGGGATATATACAAATGTGAGACCCACAGTTGCTTCTATTGCAATGCCAAAGGCGACATGTATCCTTCCTGGGTACATTATATTAATGGTATTGTTAATTAATTCTGAGAGAATCTGAACTGAAGGACCTTCGCCAAAATGCTTCATGTGTCTTTCTTTGTGGAAGTAGGAGAGGATCAAATAAAAGTTAATGCCAGAATTTGATAAGACTAGGACCCATCACCCATGTTTTTTATTCTCTTAACAATTACCAAATGTTAAAACAGTCTTTTGCAACTAAACAAAAATATTTTCAAATATATAATCTTCAGTGTTTTCTTGGAGCTGGGAGTGAAGATTACCACTACTTCCAAACAAAACTGGATGAAAAAAACAACTGGAACTGTGATGTCTTAAGACAGTTAAATAAAAAAAATTAAATATGTCTTTTTGGTTGTCTAGCTATAGTAAGATGCAATTTTTTACCTTGGAAAGATTGGAAACTTTAGTATGAGCTTCTCTGAACTTACTTGTACATTTGTGGTTGCCTTGGCTGCTTTTAAGCTGAAGTGTGAGATGTTTTGTGTGACAGGATGTTAATCTCTGTATGTGTTAAGTCAAGTGGTTACATAAGATAGGAAAGGAACAGCCTTGGGTGAGACTTTTCTAAGTGAGAGGCACAGGTTTTAAAATTTGGTCACTGTCTCTCCTGCAGAATGACCCCTGGCACCTTCCCCTGGAAGTTGCATTGCAAAGTGGAGCAATGCTGCAATTCTCTCCTGCCAGTTTTTGGCAGGTGGGTATGAGGTGGTGAATGAGTGAGAGAGAACATTGTGTGTTCTGAGGCTTCAAGTATCTTTGACATGATATAAGAAAAAGGCATAAGTCCACCTGTTTCCACCAAAAAGACCAGCTTTTTGGCCATTCTGCATTTCAGTGTGACCAGACAGTTTCCAGTAGGAATAGCTGGCCAGTGTGCAAGACAGAGAAGACTGGTTGGATAACGTCTGTTGGCACTTCCAGATGGTGATGGTCTCGTTCAGTATTGACTATGAATTTGAGAGCATGGGGGAAAAATGCAGTCATGTTGTTTCTTACATTGAGGAAAGGGGGAGAAAAAGGCTATTTTTTCTGCTGTAGTGCACATAATGCTGGCAACTTCACTTCTAAGAGAGAAGTAT
Organism: Tringa tobata; assembly: GCA_033628505.1. Classification (NCBI taxonomy): domain Eukaryota; kingdom Metazoa; phylum Chordata; class Aves; order Charadriiformes; family Scolopacidae; genus Tringa; species Tringa tobata. The sequence continues at coordinate 711,579 of JAHREE010000033.1, forward strand.
TTTGAAGAACATTTACCAGCCCAAGGTTATGATTTTCTGTGTAATTAGAGCAAATCTCAGGGCAAAACTGGGTTTGAATTCCCCATTGGGTGAAAATCCTTTTTACTCCCTCTCTCAATAAAACCTATGGAAGAGATGGCAAGGTTCAATTGTATGTAATTTTTTTTGTTTCCCTAGTGATAGTTTTAATGTTTTCCTGGTGATAGTATAAGAGATGACATGAGCTTCACATTTTCCTATCGTATTCAAAGGATTTGGGTTTGAATATATATAATTAATGTTGAACATTATTTCTTAGCAATGACGAAACTGAAGTCCAGATCTGACTATGGCACCATTAAATGCTTGCCATGTGTATTTTTATTTTGCTAGTTGGTTGACTAATCCTGTTCTGAAAAACATTGAGAATTATTTTTATTCCTCAATTACTTTTATTCCTCAATAAAAGGAAACTTCTTTACTTTGAGCGCTAAAGTAATACTGGATATTTTGCTCAGATAGTTTTGTTTTTTAAAGACAACTTAAGAACCTCACTGAGTAAAAAAACTGACTAGATTAATCTGGAAGGACTTTATTATGAGATTTCTAGTTGCTCCTGGTGTGAAATGGAAATAAAACACTATGTATAATGTGTGTATTCCATCCCACATATTTGTGCTAGGTGGAAGTTAAAGGTCTGTGCATGGAATTTACCCCCTTGATTGATGAGGGATTAATATAGTAGTTCTTGGCCTATAAAAGTGCAAACTTTTTTTTTTTTTTTTAAAAAGAAAAAGTGGGAGGGCGCTCTATTTGTTCACATACCCGTGATCACACCCACCTCTTTCTGACTTGCAAATAATTTCCTTTTCCCCCTCCCTCTTTCCCTCAGTTCTGGCTCCAAGGCACAGTCATAGAGCCAAGATCCATTTTTCACATGGAAAATGAAACACCATGCGGACCTGATCTGTAGCTACCCTTGCCCCACTTCTTAATCATAAGTTTTAATGATGTGTGTGAAAGTGATGCTTTTGAAACTGATTTTTTCCTTGCCCTGGGTCCCTTTGTGTGAAGTTAGCTTTACTGAGTAATACGTAGTTTGAACATCAACTCATTTGGGATTTTTGTGCATACGACTACATTCAAAGATTGATGTTTAGTGATATGCGTATCCAATGAAGGATAAAAGATGTATAAAAATTGCAAAGACTGCTATAAGATCTTAACAACAGATCATTGCGTATGCAAATTGCTGACAAGGGATTAAGTGTTCTTAGCCTCTGACTTGAGGGTCAACATTCAAGAGGAAAAAAAAAATGAGAATTTTTATATATCTTAACTGTTTGAACACACAGACTTTGAAATTATTTGTCCAATTTCCAGCTAAAACCACACTACTGAATGTGTAAGAGCAGCTTTTTTAATTGTGGTTTGGTTATCTACAGAGTCAGGAATTAAGCATGACAATAGACATTTCTGTGTAGCTGCAGATGATGGCATGTTAGCCTTGTGCTAAACTGATTTACAGATATGGCTATAAACTAGGAACCTGTTGAGCCCCTTAAAGAAGTAAAAAAAAAAAAAACCAAACCAACAAAAGCAAAAAGATTGACATTCCCTTTCTTCCTTTAAGATTATAAATCAAAACTCTTTCTAGAGAAATGCTACATGAACGTTTATAGTGTCTGGTATGTGTAATGTAAATTAAGAGGCTTTTTGTACCCTTCCTGTTGTGACAGAATGAAGTTTATTTTAATGTCTGCATCTAATAGGTAAGTTTTTACTACATGTGCTTCTCGGAATCAGAGATGTATCTGTGTCCAGGGGCATCTTCAGCTTCTCAAATGCTACCTCTATTCGCTGAAACGAAGGATGAAAGCGTTGAGTATATTTTGGATTATTGTATCCAATAACTGAAGTGAAAAACTGTCTATCAAGTAGATGATGCTATGTTACAGCAATCCTTTTCTGGACTCACACACAGACATACTGCCAGAACAGCCCCACCACACCCATAATATTCCTTAGAAAAATAATTTCTTAGCCATTTTTTATTACGTTCTTTTAGGCTTTCACAATAGCTAAATGGCTGAGCTTTGTAGAAGATAAATCATCTTACAGACGGGCACTCCCCAAACATTTAATTATTTAAATTAATTTTAAAATAGTAAAATATTAATTTAAAAATATTTGTTGTGAAGGACTTACATTCTTTAAAAAAATTAGATGGTAGCATATATATATACATACACTGCTGCTCCATTTCAGCTGCTTATATGCATCACTTAACATGTTTTTGCTCCAGATTTTTAGTAGCCAACATAGCTTGCTTTTCTGAAAACTTGCTGGACTGAAAAGATTTTCACCTATAGAATACCTGAAAAATAAAAGGAAAAAACTTATTTATACAATATTATCAGAGGTGTGAAGGAAGGAAGTTTATGGGGATGGGGAGTTTATGGGGATGAGGAGAGGTCTGGGCTATTATGTGTATATCTTTATGAATCTGTCAAAATGAAAGTAGTAAATAAGGTTACTATAT
>JAHREE010000033.1:714141-809023 GCA_033628505.1 Tringa tobata
GCACTCCCTAAACATTTAATTATTTAAATATTAAAATAGTAAAATATTAATTTAAAAATATTTGTTGTGAAGGACTTACATTCTTAAAAAAATTAGATGGTAGCATATATATACATATATACACTGCTGCTCCATTTCAGCTGCATGTATGCATCACTTAACATGTTTTTGGTCCAGATTTTTAGTAGCCAACATAGCTTGCTTTTCTGAAAACTTGCTGGACTGAAAAGATTTTCACCTATAGAATACCTGAAAAATAAAAGGAAAAAACTTATTTATACAATATTATCAGAGGTGTGAAGGAAGGAAGTTTATGGGATGGGGAGAGGTCTGGACTATTATGTGTATATCTTTATGAATCTGTCAAAATGAAAGTAGTAAATAAGGTTACTATATCTGAGTCCTTTGAAATTACTCATTAGGAATTTAGACAATCTTGTAGAAGGGAAGAAGGATCCCCTGTTAGGAATGGATTCTTGGAAGCTGGTTCTCTTTGAAAAAGGGTTTATACCACTGTGGGTGCATTTATTTTTACTTTTGTGTTAAAACGAATGAGGTAAACTATATATTGATGCTTGTAAAACCTTCGCAGGAAATTTTACTAGCTGTGAATTATCGCCTTGCTTTATAGCACGATTAGCACTTCTAACTGTAGACTAATTACAATGCCAGTCAGCTCTGAAAAGAAGCAAAACAGCATCTTTATTTGATTTCTCAGTGCAGAAGGCTAAATGATGGAGCACATCAGATGCCCAGGGCTCCACAGAACTGGAGTGTGCAGCCTCCCCACAACTTCACAGAGATGCTCATAGTTGGAGGATGGCCTGTCTTTGATGGGTGGGTGTGTGCTGAGCTGTATCTTGCACCAAAGAAACCCAAGACTGGGGATTAAGGGAGCTGTAAAAGGACCTGTATAGGCTTAGAAGGCTTTAGCCGTGTGTTTTGTGCATGAAGTTGTATACTATCCCTTGGCAGAGTAAAATATTGCTGGTATTTTCACACTGGGGCCAAACTGTAGACTCTTGAAAATACTGAATGAAGATGGGTATTAATTAAGTAATGTTTAGGTTAATTTAAAATTAAAATAAATAAAATTTAGGTTGTGGCCTAAGTACAAGGTGGTGTTTTTCCAGACAGAATATATTTTTTAACTTCATACCATTAGAGTGCCAAAACAGTTCCTAGTATTTGTCAAGCTGGTTGTTCTTATTAAAGATTTTTATAAGGTCATATATTGTGATATTATCTATCCATTCCTTGCTTTCACTGATCATGTAAATGAAAAGACAGGAGCACTGCCTTCTCTGATTGAAGCCTTGTTGACTTCAATGGGAGCAGCGCTGGGGCCACAGTCATTAACAGGACTTTTAAAGCCAGACGCTGGGTTGCTGAGCAGATTTTATTGCTGTTGAGAGATGCAATGTTCTTTGTTATTCTTAGCCTCTGACCATTGCTAAAGATGAATGTTGCCCACAGTGGTCTGTTGTTCATCTTTAGAGTTGTAAAGTCTGCTCTGCCTCCAGGGTACCTGGCAAGGGCTGGTAAATTTATGGGACTTTTGTCTTTGTGTGAATGTCCTGTTCTGGTCTTGAGGACCATTTTGGATTGCATGTCTGTACGTATTAGATTTTCATTCTGTAGAGTGATGTGTACCTGTAGTCTTCGAAAAAGTAGTTTGTAAGATGAAGAAGAATTTTGGTCTTGAACAAGTCTTTTCTTGTTAAAAGCATGTTTTGTATCTTATGGCACTATTATAATTCAGATCAAGTAATTAGGTTACCATTTTTATTTTCATTACTTCCTTTCATTGTAGAACTGAGTTCATCACATACAGTAACACTTTTAGCTAAGTGGCTGATAGCATAATTAATTTTTAATACTTTTGTATTAAAAACCTAGAACTTACCAGAGACTGAAAGAAATTGCATCTGCTGTGGTAAAGGTTTTCTCTCTGTATTATTGCTGTGGTTTCCGTTAGGGTGAGACTATTCCATTTAATGCTAACGAAGTATTGTGGTTTCTTAGTATTATGTTGCAAACAGGACCCTCTTGGATGAAGAACGCAGATTTCGTGGAGTCTAGACTTGCCCTTTTCCTGGTAGTGATACACAGCACTGAACTGTTCCTTCTGAAGTTTTCTGTGTATGCAACTATGAATGGGTACTTGATACAGGAAAAGTAGTAAGCTAGGTTGCATTATGTTGTCTTAATTTGATTAGATAAAAATGAACATGACTTGGCAGAAAAGCTGCCTCTTTTAAACAAGGATATCCATCAGTTATATGATTCATCCACACACCCTCCTCCACAAATGCCAAGGAGACGCATCGTTAAGTGTCCTCATCTTAAAGTTATACAAGTCACTGTGATTGGCTGTCATTAATCTTATTATTTGTTTTCTTTTGAAATAATATTTATGACTTGGAAAACAAAATAACAAATTCCATATGTCTATTTCACATTTACAAATGTCAGCATCCCAGTCCAGTATTAGAAGTAGGTTGTCTGTATAAAATGTGACCAATTTTTTGACATTATTATTTGATGCGCTTAAATCCATAAATGCATCAAAACTGCCATATAGAATCAGCCCACTGTCTGTCTAGTGCTGATTTGCTGCCTCTGTGGCCAGGAGAGTAGGCTTTGTAAAAGAAAGTAGGAACATGGCTTGTGTATAGTGACTGCCGGCTTCTGGCTGTCTGGTTTAGATGCTTCATTACCAAACTGAGCAAGGAAACTTCTCTCACAATGTGCAGTTCAGACAGGATACCACTTAAAAATTTTCCATCAGTAACAGAGCTGCATAATTTCAACTGATTTTCATCACAGAAAAATATTAACAAAACAAGACCTGGGTAAATAATGATTGTATGCAATCAGATATAAACATTAATGAACAATCTGCCCTTTTGTTCATTATTGTTAGTAGAGAAGTCAGGTAGACTGGTAACACTGACTGAAAGTTGAGTATGTTTGGTGTTTAAATAGCCCTCGTTGGTCCTATTGATGTTAAACAATCCTTGTTTCAACATTTATGTGGTCATCACTGGCTTTCCGAGAGGACTTGCATCTCTGAGCCAAGGCTGTAATTCAGACATATCAAATACTTAAATGAATTAAGCAAGGCAAATAAAAGTAATAATACAGGAAAAATTAAGGATCGTATTTAAATCTGAATTTCAAGAACAATTTTTTTGGAAAAATTTTGTGTGTTTAATATTGACAAGATTGAAACTTTGAGCGTTTGACATGCGGAAGCATATTTCAGTATTTCAATGATTATTGCAGTAAGCTTCATGGAAGATGATGTGTTAGGTGGAGTTCAAGTCGTTCTGTGGCTTTTACTCTTTTTTGGTGCAAGTACAAAATTATTCGGTGACTCAACCACTTCCTTGGGCAGCCTGTTCCAATGCTTGACAATCCTTTCAGTGAAGAAATATTGCCTAATATCCAATCTAAACCTCTCCTGGTAAAACTTGAGGCCCATTTCCTTTTGTCCTGTTGCCTATTACTTGGGAAAAGAGACCAACCCCTACATCGCTACAACCTCCTGTCAGGTAGCTGTAGAGAGCAATAAGGTCTCCCCTCAGTCTCCTTTTTTTCCAGGCTGTACAACCCCAGCTCCATCAGCCGCTCCTCATAAGACTTGTCCTCTAGACCCTCCTCCAGCTTCACTGCCCTTCCCTGGACTTTCTCCAGCACCTCCATGTCTATGATTCTATGATTTCTGAGAAGTGGGATTTGAGTAGTTAGCAAATACTAAAACACTGCATTTGTTTCTTGGCTCAACAACTTCAAAAGATATGATGAACTGGACAAAGTCTGCAGAAGATTTGTGGGCTGGAGAAATGTTATTGTGTTGAGGAGTATCAGAGCCAAGCCAAGTTTTTTTTCAAGGACAATGATGCAAAGTTGTGAGTTTTTCATAGAAAGTTAAAAGCAATATTAAAAGACTCTTTAAATTACATGAAGAAATTCAGAACTATACTTGTAAGCTGGATCCTGAAAAACTCAACTGAGAATAAAGGAAGCGGTTCTTGTTTTAAAACAAGAGAACACTGCAGTTTGTTTAGAAACCAGCAATCAGTGAGCATGGTAGACTCTTGCTTTATGTCTTCAGACAGTATATGTTGCTTTGAAATACACTAGCAATGAACGCAAACAACTGTAGCAGGACAATAGGTTAAGACTTTATTAGCCATAGGTAATTCCTATGAATCCAAGGTATAGAGAATCTGAGAATCAGGCCTAGTGATTGCGCTAACTACTGTAAATTTATATTAGCTTAAATTAAATGAAAACATGTCACATATAATTAGACAATCAGTATTTCACTCTCCATCATATATATTCATAAACAGATTAAAGCAAAGAATGTATTTTTGAGTATTAATTAGCACAATATGAGCAATAGCTCATAGAGTAGTCTACTGGGAAAAGAGACAATATTTTTCAATTCTTTAAACAGCCCAGTAAAAGGAATTCTGTTTCTGTAAGGAGCTGTTGTAGTAAATCATTACAAGCAATAAACAGCTCTTTTTCTTCATGTAGTTGACCAGTTAAGTATTACTCTGAGGGAAATTTTAAAGGACTCCAAGCACTTATGTTACATTTGTATAGGAGTATAGATATAGAGCTAAGGGAAGCACAGTGTCACAGAGAGCCTCTGGGGGCTGCATTGCCTGAGAAGATTGGTGGGAATTTGTTACCGCGTGTTACTAAGAATAAGCAGTTAGTGACTAGTAGGAAGCATCTCCCTGGGGAGGTAGATAACTTCCATCGCCTGTGGATCACAGCTTTTTCCTCTGTATTTAGTTTAAGTAGATGTGCTTGTAAGACACACGTACGTACCCTGGCAATTAGGTAGAAGAGCGTGGGCTACTTGGAAGGGAAAACTGTGTTTTCAGTCTTACCGGATGGAAAACCTCTGTCTGTAAGGTTACACCAAACCCAAGAGGGACTTCTGAAAGGCATTTTGTGCATTTGTGTTCAGCATAACTGCTCTTTTGTTGTAAAAGAAAGGCAAGTCTGTATGATGAAATTAATACTTATTTTCACAGACATGAGTTTAGGAATGCTTTTCCTATCAGGTGACATAACTGAGGTAGAAGCAGTGAGATGCTGATTCTCCCTATTAAATAACAGACTCTGATCTTAGCTCACTGTATGTGGAAATGGAGCGAGTGACTTTGTACTTGTTGAAGGTTACTAAGCAAAACACTGGTGAGAGGAGAATCATTAATTTTTAAAGATGAATGATACTAGTGAGATAAGGGGAAAAAAGGAAGAGAGCAAACTTTGGAAGTACTTAAGGCCCTAGAGAATTGGACTGTGACCTTTTATATAAATATGAGTATGATTTGTGAAGAGAATCTTGAGTAAAGTATTTCCTTCCCTTTTCAATTATTTCAATTAGTCTACAAGAATATGCAGTGCATTAAAACCATAGTGTAGCTAAGAAATGCTGAGGAGCTCAGACTTCAGGCTGAAAAGAGACCAAATTTGGGAGAGCATGAGTAGTACTGGAACCTGTGGCAGCAATGCACAACATCATGCTGTTTGCTTGAGCACATCTGTAAAGACAGTGAATTGTCAGGGTAGAAACAAAATCCTTCAACACAAGTTGCCAAGTCTGACGTCTGTTTTGTGTTAATAAGGGGAAAGGTGTTCATTCCTGCAGCAAAACTGAGTGTTGAAGAAAGCACAAAAACCTCTAAGGTGCTTCCATCTCCTGGAAGGACAAAGGGGGTGAAAAAGGAGGAGCCATCAAGGGGTTCCTTTACTCTCATAGGAGGAAACAGGTTTTCGTAAAATCATCCCTATTTCAATTTCCTCATGCTTTCTCCTCATGGTGTGGAGTTGTTTTGATGCTGCTGATGACTAAGGATTCAGAATATCAAATTGAATTATCAGTTATGTGATAGAGACCTTGCAACTTACCTTAAACCTTTGTTTGAAAGGCTGAAAAAGGTGTACTTCCCCAGAGCTAAATGGTTAGTAATTCCTGTTACTTGACTCACTGTTTCTCTCTTATTTCACCTATTCCAATAACCCACAAAATGAAATAGCTTCAATACGTAATAACTGAAACGAGCAGACAGAAAATATAAGACTCACATTATGGATTTTGAAAATAAATAGCTTCAGGAGGGTAAATGCAGCTTGTTTAATTGCAATTCTCAGTGTAGACTCCTTGTCTCAATATCCTTATATTGGGGTTATTGTTATGCTGAAGTTGCCATGAAGTCTTTATTTTCTTGTTTGTAAGATTCCCATTTCACATTTAGTTGTCACTAGTAAAATCATAGTGTGGTTTTGGTGGGTTTTTTTTAAGTGTTCATATATGCTTTTTTATCTTCAGGTTACAATGTTGACAGATTGTGAATACTTTAAATCTTGGCATATCACAATACCTGTTTTGAAAGACAATTCTTTTTGGAGAGATAGAGACTTAAATTCAGCATTGTGGAGCACATGGGTTTGTGGCCTCAGCCATTTACTTTAAAGTGACTGTGTGTAGCCTGCACTCTGCTTGAAGATCAGGGATTTAGTTTCCAAAATGCCTGTATAAGTAAGAGAAGGCCTTAAGCTAAATCATGAAATTATTTCAAAGCCAAATTCCCTATTAACAGGGTTGTTCTTTATTTGTTTTTACAGTTAACTCTATGCTCTTAGTAAATGAATGTGTACATTTTTGTAAGAAGGCTTTCAGAACTGTTTTTAGTAGCATTATTCCTGCTGTCTAACAATAATTATTCATGGTCCTCTATCACAAGTACTCTGAGTAAAAGAGGCCCAAAATGTTCCTTCCCTTTAAAGGACTGTGTTTGCATAGTCTTTTTTTAAGTAGCTTTAGCTTTGTATTCATCAGAGCTCCATAAACATAATGGGAATTCATGTTTTCTTAAGGTCGATCCACAAGCCTGCTACTTCTGCCAAAACCACTTTCAGTGAAAAGTAGTTATGTGCTCTAGAGACATAAATGGTTAGCAAAAATAGGTAGTAAGAAACAGTTCAGCATTAGCATTAATTTAAATTCCTTTTCAAAATTTAGAGAGATGGAGAGAAATAGAAAGAAAAAAAGATGAATAGTGTTAACCGTATTACATATGATTTTCACAGGGACTACAAAATGTGATGACGTAAACGTTCTGAAGTTAAATTCTTGTCATGATGCATTCTGCCCTTGAACAATTTAATATAAACAAAAAGATCTACTAATCAATGTGAAAAGCAGCAGTCATGCCATGAAACAACTTATGTTAAAATTTAAAATACAAAGTTGGCAAATGTTCTGATATGAATTTGTTATTTCACTTGGAGGTTCTCTTAAGAGTAATTTAGGTACTCCTAAGTATGCTAGTGGTGAAAATAAATGTCTGCACTGAATGAACTAAAAAGTAAAGTTTTGAGGTGTGAAAGGAGGGTGTGTAGATTGCTTAAACTTCTACGTGCAATTCTTTTATGAAAAGATTTTGGACCTTAGCTTTAAAACTCTGAAGAAAGATATACACTGGAGTATAGAACAGGTAATTAATGGTTGCCTGTAACAGTGAGCCTGTTCAATCTGTGTAATTAGAGCAAATCAGGCAGGAACACTATTATCAGCTGTTAAATGCTATTGTACTACTTCATTATTTTTTTTTCTGCTTGACATGAGACATGACACCTTAATTGAATACATCTTGATGTTGGTGTCAAATTTTAAAGCATATACAAGTGTGTCTTCCTCTTACTGAATTGAGGTGAACAGTTTTAAAGTGGCTGACACCATCTTCCAGTGACTGAAGAGTAAACAGACCATGCTGCTCAATGTATGAATCAACTTTAGATGGTTACAGGTTAAGGTCACTGATGGTCAATATCCTTGTGATACCACTGTTGAGCAGGCTTTTTCTCTAGGTTCGTTAACAGCTGTTGGTATTATTGAATCAAATATTCTTGGTGCTGTGGGTGTGTCTGTGGATCTTGGTTGGGAGAAATGGAGTCTGGTCAATCCTTCTTTACAGGCAGGCTCTAAAGGATGCTGGTGACCTGTGTATATTAAATTAGAGCTGTGTTACACACAGTCTCCTTTTCTTTTATCCTGGTCAGCTGTGAGGCAGCAAGGGTGAGGGATGGAGAGAGAAGGGGATTGGGCTGCAGTGTTGCAAATTACATGAAATTGTACAGATGGACCAAAATATCCTTGTTTGGAAGATATGGCACGTACTATAGCCAGAGGCTCAAATTCGGTCCACAGTAGATGATGAAGACGTTAGTATACTAAGTTACTATACTCTATCCATGATATCTTATTAGAAATAAATAATTATAATTTTCTACCTTCGGTCTGAAAATTATTTCCTTCTTTACGCTGCTTGTATCAATAATAATAACTATTACATTATAATATAAGTCATCTTTAGCATCATTGATTTTTATATCAAGGCTGCCCACTTTTACCAAAATAGACTCTAAACTGGCACTATTTTTGTTTGAGTTTTGTTTTCTCAAACTCCTTTTTTTTGGTGTAAGATCATAAGAAAATTTGCAGTCAGTGTCTTGCAAAGTGTTGATTTCTATGCTTGAGGATATTAGCTGTATGTGATTTTAGTCTAGTGCTGGATTTTCCCACAGCAGCAAAATCCTTATATGTCTAAATTATAACATCTAACGACTTTCAGGATTTTCCTGTTTGCAGTGGTCGATTGCCATGACAGCAGCACTGAGCAGGATGATAAAATGTGAGCGTGTGCCTCTGGGATGCTCTCTGACCCATTGGGTCAGAGCTGAAGACTAGCTCTCATTAGGAGCTCCTGTCTTTTCTGTACCGAGCTTAAAAATCTAACTGCTTACATAAATGTTTAATATGCAGAGGAGTGTGTGTAAGCAGGGAATGCATTCATGAGAGAATAGGCTTCAGAGAGTTAGAGTTTATTCCATCAATATCAGAAAAAACATCAGAGAAATGGGGAATGCCTTTGCCTTCCTTAAGGCAGTTGGAAAAGAGATACACTTAGTCATCATCTCCCAAAAAGTCACAAAAAAAAGCTGTTTGGTTTTTTTCTGTTGTGGGTTTCTTTTTTTCTCTTTATTTTTTAAAACCAATTCTCTAAAACCACATCGTGATAAAAAGGAATTGAAATTTATGTAGATCAGTAGAACAGTCATCAAAAGGAAAGGTGACCAGAGACTGTATAATTAGAAATACTCTTTGTAAGATGGTGCTGGAAATCAAGGAAAGGCCAGAGGAAAGGCTGCAAGGCTATAGGCTATGAATGTTCATGGGGTTTAAGTGATATGTGCTGTCCTCCAAATCCATGATGCTGTCTTTCAACACTGAAGAAAGGTTAAAACTAAGTTGATAAACTAAATTGTTTAAAGCACGAGGTGGTGTTAGCAGCAAATAAAGATGAATGAATACATCCAGTCAGCTTCTTTCCATCGTTAGTGGGAGAAAGAATGTCTTGCAGCAGCATTTCCCAAATTCTGGTATTACATGGCAAAATCCTCTGAAATTAGAGGAAACAGCCATATGTTGGCTGTGCTGTGTGAAGATAAGGTGGAAAATTTGAAGCAATGAGTATACCATCGTATTTTTGTGAGATGCCTCAAGACACCTCATTTTGACTTGCTTTTTCAGACAGAACACTGCATGTTTCTGCATTACGGTACTTCAGAGTAGCCTTCCCTTCTCCAAAGAGCTGCAGGGCCTTAGAGAGAAGCAGTAGCTTCTCTTTGAAATACTTCCAGTAGAGAAATGCTATTGGTAGCTCTTCAAAGAGAGATGAATTCGTCTTCAAGCCTAGCTATGCTATTCCTCAGCAATGATAGAAGAAAACACTTTGAAAATAGCTGAGATCACCTGCAGAGGTGTTGCTTGCCAGGTTATAAATGGTATTTGTTAGTTGCAGAGTGGCAAAGCCTGCAATAGAAACGCCACCAAAGATCAGAGTCGTGTTGTGCTAATTGATGCTGAAATAGGCTCTGGTTCAGAGCATTCTACTAGAGATGTTTGGGTTTTTTCCCAATCTTGTGGAGACAGTTTGGGTATATCTGTTCCTGACCTTCAATACCTAGCAATGTAAATAGCATTGCCTGGCTATGTTCTCCTAGCAGAATTCAGTTTCTCTTATTGAATGTTGGCATGCAGTTATTTATTTAAACTCAAAATAGGCAATGAAACATTTTTCATCCTTAAATAATTTCAAAGATCCTGAACTATGAATATGTCCCTATGTCTTTCAAAGAAATAATAATAGTATAGAAATAATATTCATCTTGGTAGAAAAATTGCTTTCGGCCCATATCATATGAGTGTTCTAAGTAGGATCTTTAAAGCTATTCTGACATCTGAGGAGAATTCTGGTCCTTGAGTATCTGATGCACATCTACTAACTTTGATTTGTATTTTTAAGCCAGAGGATATTCAGGGTATTGACACTTTATTTTTTTTTTAGAGGAAAAAGCTACTAAGGAACCTAAATGAAAATAATTTTAGAAACATTTTTTTGTTGTTTTTGATACTTGTAGAATGAGTATGAATCTGTCATGTGTAATGACGAGCTACCAGCAATTAACAGTTGTTCAGTGTTACAGTTTGAGGACTACTGAGTCCCACTCAGGGTCCCATTATGATATGTCTACTTCAATTTGTAACCAAGAGGAGTTTCCCAAATACAGCCTTATACCTAATCGTGAGATTACATACAACAAGTTGTTATGAAGGGAAGAGGGAATGTAGCATAAAAGAAGAGTTATGATATTTTTGGTGTTTCCTTCCAATCTGGATGTGCTCAGCCATATTTTGCTTAATTTGACATGTTTTTTCCAACACATTGTTACTACCAAGTTAATATTCACTGAATTTACTGCGGGGGATTGCAGCACNACACATTGTTACTACCAAGTTAATATTCACTGAATTTACTGCGGGGGATTGCAGCACACAGATCGTGTTTTTTCCTTATTGCTTTGTTTGATGGAGGCTGCATCTCAACTTTTCATACCTATTTTTCAAGACACATCAAGGGGAATGTATAGAGGAAGGTGAATCTGCTCTGTGCTGGAGCTCACATCAGAATGCTATAATCTTTTCGAAATTCCTTTCTTAATCTGATTTGCTAGTAATGACTGTGCATGGAAGTTGGGGCTCAGTGATTGCATAATCTCTGTAGTTTAGCAGAATGATTACTTTGTACCCTTGCTCTAGCAGTGGCTTTCTTGCTTCTGCAGCTTTCTGCTCTTGTAGAGAAACCTTCTTGAATGAGACATTAATTATTGTCTTGTTCTGCACAAAACCCTCCTGGTCTGGTTTTGGATTTGTCTCCTTTTTTTCCTTTTTTTTCAATTGTGAGAAGAAAATAGTGGAAAAAATACTAAAAGCATTAACAAAAACATTGAGATTGAGGACAATAATCTTGTGTTTTATATTTTTGGTCAAGAGTTTTCAGTGGTTGAGCATAAGAATAACTACAGTGGAAATGAGTTTGCTTTCTGAGTTCTCTTGTTTTTGTCTGATTATAAAAAGCTTCTCTCTTTCCTTTCCTAGTTCTGTGAAAAAAAAAAACTAGGAAAACCATATTTTTTTAAATTAAAACACACAAAGCTAGAACTAATTAATTAACTTACCTTTCTGGGGATATAACAGGTCATTAGGAACTAGTAGGGTATTTTTGGAGATTGTTTTTTCTCTACCAATGCTGACCTACCAAACAAGCTTGTAAATATTTTGATCCATTTTGAGATTTCATCTTTTGTGTGTGTGACTTGTTTAGTTTTTTTTGTCAGCACAAAGAACCAATCTGGTAAATACTATTTGAATCTGTTCTATATTTTTTCATTTTCTTTTTTTCATTTCAGGCAGATATCCATCCCAAGAAGCATGACAGTGGGTCTGGGTTTTTTCATCTGTGCAATTCTTGGCAGGCTGTGTTGTGTAATGAGTTTTTAAGCAGAACTCCCCTCAGAATTAATGGGGTAGTCTACTTAAAATCTATGTCAAAGGATAGTCCCATATATTTGCATACCTTAATTATATAATTGAATTGTGCATCTTAATTATTACATGATTACATGCCTCAAATGTGTAATTACAACTACTTATGCTAACTGCATGACCAAAAGCATGAAATTAGGGTGTGTAATTATGGTATATACAGTGGTTGAACAAGTGTGATTTAGCTTTTTGTCTACTAAATATAACTGTAAAATAATACATTCCACACTTTGCTTAATATTCTCTCCAAAGATTATTATCAGGAAGCTGGTAACAACAAAGCCAACAAATGCTTCATTTTTGTTCATTTGGGACACGCGTGTCTTGACTTTTATACTGCATACCCTGCCAAGGCAGAAAACAATACCTGCCATAAGATAATGACCCCAAAGACTGATCTTAAATAAAGTAGTCATGCAAAATTAAAAATAATTCTTTCAGGATCTTGAATATATAGTATTGGTTTTTTAATCTGTTTCATGAACCTTTGTGTCTATTGGGCATATGTTCTGATGCTGGAAGTCATGGTTGCTAGGATCACATGGAATGACAGTAACATCAAGCCAAAATGATTCATCTGCTTTAAGCAGAGCTGAAATGCATTGTGAAGATCAAATAAAGCCAGCATTTCCTACCATATGTTTTAAGAAGTTGCTAAGCTAAAGAAATCCACTTAAACCTGTCCTTCATTGCACAGTCACACCAAAATAACATGACTTGTCTGCCCCGATTATTTGGAGATGCTGGAGGTCATGCCTGACAATTCCTTTAAGCAGCTAGTGACTGTACATGTTACCCCAAATTGCCATGGTGAATTAACACACAACTTGGGGGAGAAGAGGAGGGGATAAGAAATCGCACTTGAAAACCCCTTCCTCTCTGGAAGCTTTTTGTCACCCTAGGTTTTGTTTCAGACAGGTTTTCATTTCTAAGAAACCCTTTTAACTTCTTATCCCGTCCTCTGTCTTCCCCCATTCACGTTGAGATCCTGGTGCATTCACACCTCTGGGTCTGCAGAAAGTGCTCTACAGCCTGAGATTTTTCCCAGCCTGGAGCATGCTGTAGTTGTAGAAGCGTTTTGTCCAGGGATTTTTGTAGAAGCTCATTCTTGAAGTCCACCCTTGCTACCTGTCTGTTCTATTGCAGGATGGCTGGCTGATTCTTCAGCTTAACTTTACAGGTATTTTAAGATGAAGGCACAGATGACATTCTACTACTATAGTGTCTGGAGAAAGAGAGGGGTAGGAACCGGGTTTGGTTTGGTTTTTTTTTTTTTTTGTGGACTGATCAATTTTGCTGTTCCTGGCATTTTTCTGGGGAGTTTGAATGAACTCCAAATATGGAGTGTCTCTTCTGGACTGCAAACCTTTGCCTCAATTTTTGATGTGCACAAAGATATAATATGCTTTTTTGTAATACAGAAGTATTGTAAGGACACTGGAGATTGCATGGCCTCAGCAGGAGCTCTGTGAATACCTTTTATAGGTAGGGATGAAATAGGGGAGATTGCTAAGAGCAAAACAAGTGTTCCTTCTCTTTCTTCACACAACCGGAGGCAGCTGCCGTTCCTGTATGAAGCAGTAATAGGTTGTTGTATTCTCTCTTCAGGCAGCTGCCACCAGCCTTACCTCCTGCTGTTGACCAAGAGAGCCACTCACAGCAGGGACAGGCCTTCCCAAGGAGAAAGGGACAGGTCTGGAGCCCCCAAATGGCAAAAATCAGTTTCACGAAAAAAGACCAAGATTGGTCATTTATTCACCAGGACCATCACTTTCCTGCAAAATAAAGGTCAGAAGGAAAATGGTCCCTGCTGTGCTTTAGATCTGAAACGTTCCTTCATTTCTCAGCCCTGTGTGAGTGGATCTATTTGTGTCTGCTGTCTTCTGATCGTGAGAATTGTATGTTAAAAGTTATATAACACATTTCCTGGTTTTCTCCAGAACCAGGATGATAACTGAGTAGCAAACAGTAGAGCTGCTCCAAATCCCACATCTTCAGAGTGTATTAGTGATGTGGTTTAGATATGGTGACAATAATGGTGAGGTTATATATCAAAATGATTACAGAATTGATTGTGCCATATTCACTAAGATGGTTGTTTAACTTCAAAGAGAGCTGCAGGTTAAAAGATCTTTGGGTTGCAGAGTCCAATTTTTTTTTTTTTTCTCATTGCTGTCCTGAGAACAGTTGTTTGCAGAGATTTGTTGCCCAAAGTAGGAGCTGTTTCTTAGAGCATATGTTGTAATTCATTGGAGACCTCAGGGAACGGTAAGTATGCGATTTCTGAAAGAGCTCATAACCAGATTCAGACAGTATTTCTGTGTTTACTATGCCGTTCTTTTAGAGGGAGGAAAACAGAAGCACAGGAAGCAAGAATGTCAAAAGCATCAGAGGGAGTTAAGATCATGAATTTCTTGGACTTGCTGAATTTTCCATCTGGGAAATTTGCATTTTTCCATTTGGAAAAGTAATTTTCCTCAAGTATCCTAGTGAGCCCTTGGGAAAAAATAGGTGTAAGAGTTTTTTGAACTTTATAGGAAATGTGTTGATGGTGAAACATGTTGAGGTACTGCAAGCACCACTGGTCTTGTCACCACACAGGTGCATTTCAGGAGCTTTTTTACAAGACCCATAGTCACACTTAGTGCTCTGATAATGTCCACAAAGTCTCTCCTGGAACTCATCACGTGCATGAAACTCATACGCCTTTACATTTTGGGGGCAGAGAAGTTTTGTCTAAGACTTCCAGTTGTCATTAAAAACTGTGCTTGTTTTGAGTTGGCAGATGTAAGGCCATATTGCTGGATTATTTTTTTTCTGGGTTGCCTAAACCCAGAAATCTGGGTTGCCTAATCACCTTCCAACCTTAAAAGAAAAATGCTCTGTGTGGATTAACGGCCACATATGAGAGTCTTCCGATATAAAGGAATTTTTTTTTTTTTTGCAACAAAGCCAGGGGCTTGCAAAGGGATGTCAGGATGAAAAAGGAAACGGTTCTATAACTTATGGACTCTTCACAATTTCACAGATTTGATAATACACTTAACACTACTTTGTGCCTATTCTGTGTTCTAAAAACAGTTGCAGATGAGAATATCAGATTACAATTTAATGACAAACATGCACAGAAGCTTTTTTTCTCCTCCTGTGGTATTTGTGTAAATATTTCCATGGTGATATGTAAATCTTTTTTGTCTATCATTATTATTCCTATCGTTCTTATGTTTACAAATAACTGTCAAACACCTCATGGGGAATATGCTACAGTTTCCTGGCATAAGATTCCTCATTCTGCAGGTTCCCAAGATGATTTACATACTTGATGCATAAAAAGCCCCCCTGAAACATAGCTGTCTTATGCTTGTAATAGAATGTCTGCTTCATTTACACTGGAGCTTTGTAAGAGACCACAAAGTCCTTTCCCATCCTCAGTGAATCTTGTGACTAAGATTACAAAATGTGAAAAACTTCTATTAAGAAGTTAAGAAATAAATGAAAATAAGAGCAATGAAGCCAAAAAACAAGACTGGCAAAATGTTCTTGCCACATGCTAAGCTTTGGAGGAGGTATCTGAATGGATTAAGACACTTCTAATTGCTTGACGCTGGAAATCTCCATCTTAGGTTTAAAAAAAGAAAAGAAGATTTGGAAATTTTTATAACATTGAATTTCTCCATTAATTAGCATGTGAGCCATGTGGTCCAGTAGTTAAAGTCAAGGGCTTGGCAATAAGAAGATCATGGTGTTCTAATTACGCAGTTTGGATAATTTTTCCATTGTCTTTTTGTTTACTTTATTCACGTGTGTGCAGTGGATGCTTTAAAATGTGAAAATCTACTTTGAGCTACCTATGATTCTACATGAAAACTCTATATGTAGAGTTTATGTAAATTTTCTTCATGTTTTTTATTCTGTTTTCCCACACCTACTCAGGTGTTTCAATAATAACGCACATAAGAGGCTTCTCTTCTCAACCTGCTGAACAAAGCTAATCTCCATCTATGCACAAGTTCTTTGCTCTCATGGTTCTGAGTTTCCCAGTGGCCTGTTTCTGGCAGGGCTCTTTTGGAGAACCCTACTTTCCTTGCATGTTTTAGTCTGAGTATCTACACCAGTATTATCAGGAAGGGAAGACATTGGCATACTGCCTTGAATCTGAAGACTATGCAGTCTGCACTTAGTGCTTGGTGTGCTCCATCAGCCCTCTGTATCTGTTCATTTCCACTGTACTTTGGAATAGAAATTATATAAGCTCCCCACTGTTACGGTTGGCCAGAAAGTAAAAGAAAAGCAACTATTTAGATGATTATCTTTAAGACCTTCAGCAGAGCCAGAACTTCTATGTCTTCCTCACCTACTTAGGGGATCACGAGAAATGGAGGTGGGATCTCTGTGTATGGCAGATGGCCCTCCTGAGTTGTACTGAATCCTTAGAGCTGCAGCCCCAAGAACATCATGCATCTTGTTAGGATGAAGCATAAAATTTACTCTGCTGTCTTTCTGTTGAGAGAATAATTGATATTAGCGAGCACAGAATTACATTTATACCAACCTATTCTCTGTGTCTTGAACCTTGGTCATTTTTTGCACGTGTAAACTTTTTATTATTTTCCAATACAAGGCAGGATTAGGGAAGAGGACTTGACTTTTTCCTAGTTTGAGAGAACTCCCTGTTTGTGAAGACCCTTCTTCACAGAAATTAAAATTGATAATAAATCCTATTCTGGCTTACAGGGGAGAAGTTTGCCTGAATTCAGTGACACAACAGTTTCCTTGTTCAGGATGTGCTGATGAACACAGTGGGAGGTGAGAATCAAGGGCAGACAGAAGAGGTGGAATAGACCATGGTTATTCAAAAGTGTAAGTACTGTGCTTGACACCAAGAATTGTGTAAGGACATTAATTATTGTTATTATCATCAAATAATGCAGGTCAAATAGTAGGTCAGAGAAGCGATATGTCCACAGGTACTCCGTACAGAGTGCCACAGTTAGCTGGCTCCAAGAACACACAGTACTGTTCCAATTAATTGAGAGAATAGCTTGATACTTCCCTGGTTGGAGCAGCCAGATCATTCTAAAGCAGTGATTATCTTCCCAGCTACAAAGTGTGTTTAATTTCAAATTTAATTGTATCCACATTTCCGCTTCTAATTAATCCAGATATAGAAATGCTATAGTAACAGAACAGCGTATTCTTTGAGGAAATAAAACATGGCACAATCCCGTGGCACCACAGTAATCTGATTAAAGAGATGTTTATGTAACACAGGTCTCTAAAAGTTAACTAATTTCCCATATGCTTACTATTCTTGTGATGTACTTTAGTTTTAAAGGAGAAATAAGAAATATTAATCTTGCTCATTTTATGGTTTGGGATTTCCACTGTCTCTAGTTTGTCATGGAATTTATGGAGGTGATTGAAAAGGTACTTGGCCATTTGGTAGCATACACATTTAAGGAGGGCAATAAGCACATTTTTAGTAGGAAATTTCCATCACTGATATCTGCACAAGGGATTAGATGCATTGATCTTCTCATAGTTAACAAGGTGTACCTCTGTAATCTATAACGTACATTTCTGGGAGCGTTCCTGCAGGTGGCCAGTATTCACGAGAAGGTTGGAATAGCCTGTAAAGGACTAGATTTTTCCACCTATGATTTTCTCTATACTGAGCTAAAGGGCTGTGAGTGTTCCAAGGGAGTGCAAAGACTTCTGTGTATCTGAACTGCACTGAAAACCAAAGATTTATCAGAGTGCTATCTGTGACTGACGTCTGTCACCAGTGTGATGGATTTGTTGCTGCTGTGCAAATATATAACCTTAGAAAATTCAAAACCTGGGAGAAATGCATGGTTGAAATATTTCTGAATATTTCTTTTCATCTAAAAGAAATTTTTTTGTAACAAGCAAGTTAGATTGCTTTGGTTCGTTCTGTTTTTTCATCTGGAAGTGCTGCACATGCACTGCTTCTGATGGGCAGTATTATAATTGATATTTTTGGGGCTGATTTGGAAGTTCTGTCAATGAAGGTCTACCAGTGTTTTCCTAGGAGGCAAATGGAAAATCTGTAATGCTGGCACAGATTGCTAGTAACACCAATATGAAACAAACCACAGTTGGATCTTTAATATGACATCAGGCTTGGAGTTAAATCTAATATTTAGACTCTCATTGGTAGAAATGGAGTGCACTGAGGAAACCTTGTTCATAAACTCCCTCTGAGGGATCCTCTGTTACCACTTGATACAAAGCTAAGAAATAGGTTTATTTGTTTGTTAGCAGTCTCAGAAAACAAGAGCTTGTGTATCTCCCTTCCTGCTGAAAGCCTTAGTCCTGATGATACCCAGTTGGTGAGCTGGATGAGAGACATTAGCTAGAGAGAACTTGGATGATGGAATGGAAAATCTGGAGGCAGAGCTATTTCATTCAGTAAAACATCTGAAAGATGTTTTAGATAGAAGTGCTTTAGTACTTATTTAATTTTCTGACATTGAAATTCTGGTTCTTGGGTGGGGGTGGGTGGGGGAGAGATGCCTCTGAAAACTAGTCAGAGTTCTCAAAAAAAGTCACCTTTTCCTTTCAGTGTAAACCAGATTTAAAGCTATTTACTAAGAAGAGAGCACCACCTTGTGTCAGTAAGTCACTACACCTTGTGACACTGTACATGAATGTTTTCTCGTACAGTTGAATTGAACCTGGAAAATAAATATGTACTTTTTTTTTTTCTCATGTCGTGATCTTGTGCTTGTGCTGTAGAAAGGCAAGAAAGAGAAAAGTTGCAAGTGTAGCGAATAAGAACTGGGTACATGGTCTGAGGGTCAGAATTTGTGTCAGCACACGCGCTGACAGTACTCTAGGTTTATTCTGAATTCTTATAAAATTCAGATTTTTATACAAAATTCGAGTTTGTGGGATCTGATGCTCTTCAGAAAAGCTTTATCATTAAATAAAATTATGCATCTATTGAGAGGTAATAGAATGAATGCACATCACTAGTAAGCAATAATGAGGATGACTACTGTGCTGTGAGACTGTCGTTTGCTGTGTACACATACGGAGCAGTATCTCCCACGTTCTAAGTGTTTTGCCATGTCTTCACCAAATCGGATATTTAAGAAGGTATCTCAAAACTATTCATGTTCATTAGGAAGATTGTCTCACAAATACTCACTTGAGATTATTTTACTGGGTAATCTGTACTGATAATTTCTACTGAAACTTTTCTTTATCTTTTGTACATTTATGGTTCAGGTAGTCTGTTCTGGGAGAACCTGTTTCACAGATTGCAGATTGGACTATTTGCAGTTAAGATATATTATGATATTTTGTTTATGAAAAGTAAAATTCCCAAATATTTCACTATATGGATCCCCATAAGGATAAATTTGGAGACATTCCTTTCTTTAATATGTAAATATGTTTATGGTTGTGTAACTCACAAATATAATACAGCATAGAAGATTGTTTTACATCAAAGATTAAAAAAAAAGTTTTAAATATAAACCCAGGCTCTACCTTGAGTTCTTCTAGACTCGTTTTCAGTGGCCTTAAGGAAAATAAGTAGGAGGCAGTTATGTGGCAATGGAGTCAAAAGCTAAGCAGCTAGGAGTCATGTTTTCATCATCTTTTAAATACTCTTTAAAAATTGACATTTGGGGTGTGTTCAATTTATCTTGATTACCAGGGAAAAAACCAAGCAACTTGGCTTTAATAGTTCTTATTTATTCTTTATTAACACCACAATAAACAAAAACAGTTAATCTCTGCTGATGCAGGAATAGTACAGATATATTGCATATTATCTCAATCTTAGTGAACAAACTAGGGAAGTGTTCCCAGAAATATTTTGTTAAGGCACTGGATTAAGGTGATATACATGAGGATGTAAACTTAGAACTTTCTGGTTGCTTGACCATGGATGCGTTTCATCTTAATTGCCAATCTTCAGTTAATAAATTTGAATGCAGTTGATGTTTTTGCATTGTAATTTAAGGTCCTTTTCCCTTATACTTGTGTTGTTGGGAAGGAGACAGGGAAGAGTTTGAGATTTCATCTATTTTCTTTTATAAAAACTAAATTGATCATGTTTCTTTTTTTGTGAAGCAGAATATTCTCACAGCCAAATTGTCAGGGCCAGGGTTTCTTGTTGGTTTTTTTTTTGTGTGTGTGAGTGATGATGAATGTTTCAGCAACTTCATTCAAAATTTAATGCAGGACCTTAATCCATAATATTCTTATTTTGTACAGAGAATCTCTGGGAAGTCTTTTCACAGATGGATCTGAGTTCTGATGAGGAATTTTTTTGAAAGGAATTTAGCTCATCCAGCATGGAAATGAGCCTGGAGAAAAGGATTACTGTATGATGGAAAACAAAGAATAAATCTCTGCATTTCTAAGTTTGAATAGAAATGTCTGACTCCAAACTGAAGTTGGATTGCAAATGGGGAAACAGAAAAACAAGGAGAAATAGATCTCTGATCAAAAAGAACTGAAAGAAGCAAAGAGGAGTTTAATGTATTTGAATTAAAAATATTCCCCTATGACTGAAACAAATACATGTAGTGTGAATGAAAAACACAAATCTTCTACTTCCAAGAACTATGCTAGAGATGTAGATATTTAAGCTCTAGCATACTTTTCAAATTCTTTAAAAGGGTAGCTCAGCTTCAGAATTAATTATTTGATCTCAGAAATGGAGACATGATATATAACATGGTGCCCAGCAGTGAATACTGCATGCGTATAGAGTCTGGATCTGTATATAGTTATACAACTCTTGCTTTGAGTATTTGCCCTGAACCATATAAACTAACCACAGTGGTTGTCAGTCTACATGTGTGTTCCCTGCTGTTCCCAGAATCCCGGCATGTGTTCCCAACATGTGTTCCCAGAATATCCCAGCTGTATACTATCAGTTCTGCTCTGAATCCTTTGTAATACATCAGATAAAGCCTGTTTTCCCACCATGGAGGCACAGTAGATTGATGCTTTTGGTGAAAGGAAGCAGAGATGATGCAGGTTTGACTGAGAATTCATAGTAAGTTCTGGTGCCTGACTCAGTTATCATGGCCGTGTCTTTAAAAGTGCAAGAATTTCAAGTGTCTTGTACGAAACATCATCTTGGACAAGCACGTTTTAATTTCCTGTGCAAAGGTGTCATAGATGCCTGTTTTCAGAAAATTAATTGGAGCAGGTAAACATTGACTTGGTAAGATTGGTTTAGGACAAAAACTTATGATGAGCCAACGTGTAAGAAAACATTTACATTCCAATATTTTGGGATCATTTCAGATCAAAATTAATTGGTTTCCATTAAAAAAAAAAATATCTCATTTAGCTTGTTTGCTTTAGTACTAGAGTCAAGCTAGTGCTCTAGAGTTTGCTATTGTTGATAGAGAAAGATGAGAAAATGCAAGAATAATCTTGGTATAGAGGGGATCCTTTCTTGTCTTCAGGAGCTGTTTACAGCTATGCACTGTAAGGGTTCAAAGAGGAGGAACATAAAAATCCCACCATAATCATGTAATGTTCAGATCTTTGTTAGGACACTCAGACAGTATTCTGTTAGTACAGAAACTGGAAGAGATGGCTATAAAAGCTGCTTAGCTTTGAATACTCTAAGAGGCCACAGTATGAGCCTATATAGTAAAAAAGGCTAAACAAAGCTCTTGGACTTAAATTAAAAAAAATCCAAACCAGAAACCCCTATGTTCATGTACATCTCTGCATTAAAATCAAGATACTTTTTCTCCCAAGAAGCAAAGTAAGTTATAATGTTGTCCTATTAGAGCTGTTTGGTTACTTATTGAGGGGGGGAAAGCAGTTTTTCATTAACTAAATTTATCTCAAGTTTCATTTGTGAAAGGTTTCTCATGCCTAGGATGGTCGGAGTCCAAATAAGAGTGCAGCAAGGTGGCTGTGGTATTTCAGTGACATGTAGGAGAGAGGGATTAATTTTGTGTTTGCAGCAGGAGGGAGCAGTGAGTGTGCTGACCTCCAGCTTCCCTGGGGAATGCCTCCCCTCCCTTTATCTCTTCTTGTCTCCCACCCTGTTTTGGTCTGGTGGTACATCTGTTTCTTCAGGAAAATGCACTGGGAAGACCCAGTACAGAGGGAGAAAATGTTTGAAGAAAAAAAGTGAGATTTAAGGGGGAGGGGGAAATCCACTTTCCATGCAACTTTGTTTAGGATCTCTTCTACTCAATTTTATGCCATAACAAACCAGGATTGTAAGCAATGGGTACTGCCTTCTTCGTATGGAATTGTAATCTCCTGTTCTTGTAGAGACACGCAAAACAGTATGGGAAACAAGGAGCTTCTTCCCAGTGGTAACTGCTGTCTCTTTATGATTGTCCCAGCATGTCTTCATGATATAGCACACCTAGGGAGATATCTGGAATTTCTGGGATTTATTTCTGATCAAAGCTGTGCGCAGAGCTTAGTGAGCAAAGAAACATTACATTGTCTGGTGAACAATAGCAGGCTTGGAAACGTATCCCCTGGGACAGCTCGTGCTGACAAAGCACGTCTCCTGAGCTGCTCCCCCAGCTTGGCACACTTGCCATGTGGAGCTGTGAGGCTGTATCTCCCCACTACGCTGCTCCATGGAGGGAAGAGCTGCTTATGGCATCCCCAGGATGCATTTTCCCTGCAAAACACAGGAGAACTCAGCTGTGCGCTCCTCAGGTCCCTTTGCCCACCTGCCGCAGCAGGTAGGGAGCTGTTGTCCTCCTCAGTGGCAGACTGAGGCTGGTCAGGCTGGCTGTGACTGCAGCATGTTTGTTCTTCCTCACCCTTTGTGTATTTTTACATTTTGGGGGCAGGAGAGCAGTTTAATTCTGTGCTCCCTCTGGCCTCCATTGCAGCCACTGCTCTGGCACTCATCCCACCTTTCCTGACTCTCAAAGTCTGAATTAAGGATGACATCCTGCGGCAGGGATTTGGTCCCAAAGGTCATCTTTCGTTCCAGGGGTTTTATCCAACTGGCTCCTTTCCAAAAAGATCACCTTCCCTGTTTTATCAGCATGTGTGGGTTTTTTTTTTTACCTTTTGTTTCTTGCAATGCTAACGCTTCGCTGTAACTGCAATTAGTATACCAAGGTTCATAGTGATGGGCTACCAATTAGGGAAGAGCAGTAAACCCACAATTTTGAGGTTATGTCAAACACTGTAGATATCTCTGTATTACTTGTTTTTGTTTGTCTTGCTAAACGAGGTTCTCTCTTGACTCTCCCAAATAATCAGAACTTCCCACTTGCTCTCAACATCCCTTTCATCTTGTTCCTGCCTACTACTTTCCTTTGTTTTCTCTGCCTTTACCTTCCAGCCTTGGATGCATCTGGTCTTATGTTAGTTCCCAGAGACCAGACCTGTGGTGGACCTTTATTCGTTTATTTCCTTCCACCAAGGCATAAAGGATCTAGTTTTTGTGACTTTAAGTGTGCCCTGGCTTCTGCTTCTGAAAGTTACTGGAGTAAACAGCACCTGCTGTATTTTATGATGCAAGTGATGAGGGTTCATTTCTGGCTTGTCTACTGCAGTCTTTAGAGGAAGAAAACCTGTTTGGATGTGGAAAAAGTGGGTGTTACTCTGCACTGCAACAGCTCAACACACAGGCAGTTTATTAATGCTGTTTACAATATTCATAGTCCTACATAGTTCTTGTCCTGCTGTGCCCAAGACTATCAACAGCTAAACAGCTCAGTGACCACCATATTTCTTACTTTTGTAAAAATTCGAGAGATTCCCTTTAAAAATGTACTGTATTTAACTATTTACTTGCATGAAAGGTGTACACTAATCCTTAAATGTTTCCTATTGTTCCTGTTCCCCTTTTTGGTTGATAAATTTTATGATAAGTGTGCTTTCAATCACTGCCTTACTTCATGGATTACACCTATTTTTGTATGATTTCAAGAGACACACAAGAAACAATAATTTGGAAATTCATTACAATGCCAGGGTTTATATGCTCTCATTAAGCATTAATTGGTAGTTGATGGCTATTGCTATTTTTAACACCATTAGTTCATAGCAATGTAATTAGTGATGCTAAGTACAGGATCCACATTAATAGCATTACTAATTGTAAATCTGGAGATAGAAACACAAGATGACTGGTTAATTTCTAGGCAATATCTCATGATAATTGGCTATAGGACATTTGTGCTGAAGTAGAAAGGTAAATAATTTAAAATCTTTTCTTGTAGTTTGCGCTGTATTTCACTATACTAATATAGTCTGTTGCCCACATTTTAGTCTTGTGAAATACAATACCATTAGTATCTCACAGCTCCTGTAGTTATTAATTTCCATTCTCAATTCTTTCATATATACTTGTGAATTAAAAAAGAAGCAGAAGCAATAAATCAACAACTTTAGGGACATCTGCCTCAGGAACTTTGTTTTTACAAAGCAGTATCATGTAGGCAGAAAAGAGAGGAGATGGCGGATGCTTACTGCTGCTGTTTTTTGGGGGGGTTGGGTTGGTTTTGTTTTGTTTTTTAAGTAAGATTTATATTATCCAGCAAAAAATTATTTCCCACTCTGGGTATTAATAATATACAGCGATTGCAATATTTACATTCTACTGAGCTAGGTTTTTAGCAATTTTTGCTTCAACGACTATGTGATAAGTCCTTAGATGTAGAAGTTCCTGCGTACAGATGCCCAAAGTGCTTCTCAGCATCACTGTACAGGCTTTCCTAGAGCCTATATCCTTAGTGTAGCTGAGTACCTTCTAAATATTAGAAGAGAAGTAACAAATCAGCATGATCTTTTCAGCTCCCAGCAAGTAGGAGTACATGTCTTGATTAGATCCTGAGTTATATAAATAGTATAAGAACTGATATTAGAGAGGGAATGGATGTGTGTGAAAGCGAGGCTGAAAAAATTAATGATGCATCTTTACAGCCTTACTGAGACCTCATTGATTTCCATGGAAACCTTTTCATTGACTTCAGTGGGTCTCTTTAGTCTGTCGCTAGAAAGGGTGGTTGACAGATAGTGAGGTATCGGCTCTGCTCTCGGTTCCATTGTGCTCGCCAGCGTTGCCTGCTGCTCAGCGGAGCTGGACTTCACTGGGTTTTAACTGCTTCCCGATTGAGAGAGGCTTTAGTTTGGAGCCATTTTCTGTGGTTAGGTAATACTGATCTATGCTTCCCAAACCAGAGCATGTAAGGTGGTGCTATTACCGTAAATGCAGATCTGCTATAGGTAAACCAAGAAATCCACAAATACAGGGAAAAGGTTAAGCTTTCGAGGTCTATCCCAGAAATTTTTCCCAGAGATATCTTTGCCCCTTCCGACAACATAACGAAAGCCTAGGAGAGAGATATAAAGCCAGCCTTCCCCTTCTAGAATTTCTTTTCCCCAAGATTCCTTCCCCCCAGCCGAAAAGAATTTGGTTTTCTGTGAATAGGAGAAACATTCTGTGTTTCTGGATTTTTTTTCGTAACTCTCCCCCACTGTCTTGTCTCACCTGATTTGATGACTTCCAAGACGAAGTTCTTAGAAGAGGGAAGACGGCTTATCGTGGTGATTTAGCAGGAGAATTCCTGTTTCAGGGAATTAGAAAAATTGTTTGCTTTCTCTGAGGAATATAACTTTACTTCACTATTCTTACTTTCAAAAATTTTTTCTCCAGAAAGTAATTTTGTAAGCACAGACAATATAAAATGCTTCATTAGAGTTAATGCTGCAGATGCAAACAGTACAGGAACTCTGGGAATTGCAGTTCTCACCGTGATTTTTTTCTTAGATTATCAAGACCTATATCTGCTTGCTCGTTCTTGAACTGTTTAGCAGGTGACTGCCAGTGATGGCACATATAAGGAAATATGGAGATAAATCATCTTGTTTTCCCTGTCGTTTGTTTCTAAAATCCTTGTGTGATAGCATACTCACAGGAAGAAAGTTCGTTCTTCCTCAGTGAAACTGTTCCACGCTTGTATTCTGAGAACCTCCTATTTTCCTCTGTTCATGTACTTAAATATATTGCTTTATAATTTCTTTCAGACTGCAAAGCCCATAGGTACTGGAAGGAGAGCTGGTTTCCATTACTGGTGATATAAGGATTGTTCACTATGCTTTCATGATGGCAATCCCAGCTGACTTTCAGACCTAGACTGAGTTAGCAGAAAATATACTTTTCCTTGTAAAACGAAGGCTGGGATCTGGATACAGGGGCACATTAAAGAGCAAACTCTCAGAGCCTTTGCCACAGTCCTTAATCTGTCTGAACTACCCATTCCCTGCCAGCTGGGTACCTCTCACTTGTGAGCTGGGAAAGCCCCACTCCATCGTGGATGGTGATGGGTCTCCTGTCTGCTGAGGTCTATAACCTGTATGTGAGAGTTGAACTCAGCTGCGTGGGACTGCAGACAGACCTCTCAAATTAGACTTGTCATGGTTCTAACATCTGGAGACAACAACATGTGTAACTGATTTACCATTGTATAATACTTTTTTATATATATATATTTTTACTTCAGGATATCTTTATTTCCACAGTATTTATTTATTTCCATTCAATCTTTTTCTGGGTCTGGATTACAGGCAGGCATATCCCAAAATTTTGCCAAAACAAACATCTAAACATTTCTGTGCTAATTTCCTCTTTTTGAGTTATTGAATGATTGCGAAACTTTGCTTTATAGACTGCAATCTAAATGTCTTTTCTTTTTTCTAAGGTAGACCTGTTTTGGCTGGTTGGGGTTTTTTTGGGGGGTGGCGTAAAGGAAGGGGCCAAATGAAAAGATGTTTTTTCCATGATTTAAAAGAAAAAAGGCAATTTTCAGATAAAAAATCACCCAATTTCATGCATTGCTTCAGAGTAAGATTTTTACTAAATTCATGTTTATGAGGAACTTCACTGGTCTGGCAAACATATCTCTCTTTTTTCTTCCCCCCACTTTGCACTTCTAAACATGTTCATGTTTGATTTTGCTGCCTCTTTTAGAAGAGAAGAGAAGTCAACTGGAAATGATGAGTTTTAATCGGTTCTTATAACTTACTGTTTGGAAAAATAAAATCTTAGCTTATGGGTTTAATGTTTTTCTGAAAGAGTAAGGTTAGATCAAACTCTCCCTCCTTTTCCTTCCCGCACCAAATGGGAAGGTTTTTGCACGTGCTCAGGTTTGTGTGTTACTGTGCAGCGGGGAGATAGGAGAATTTCTGCAGGAAACAGATGACAGTGGAGATGTCTGCCTTGGAAGTTCTGAGCTGAGGAAGTTCACCAGGCTTTTCTGACCTCCTGGGTTTAGTAAATACTGAGGTAGCTGGCTATAAACGTTAATGTATGATAGCTGTAGGTGGCTAGAAAGCACCTATGCTTATATTTAAACTGACCGTTTTTCAGTAGAGGTGTTACATACACATTTAATCAATACCTGTGATTAGAAGATGGTTTTCCATAATCATAACTTGAATGATTATACTAGCCTTTGCTTCATAGGGGCTAGGGAAAAGCTAAAAAATCTTTAACCAAGGACTAATTGATTCTTGAGGCTCTATAAACAGAGAGGCAAAATAAAAGTTGCTGTAGTTTGCTCTTATTTTTAGTTATCTTTTTCCAGTGGATGGATTCAAACATGTTCTGCATTGTTGAGGTAGGCAAGGAAACTACCTGATCTGAGGTAGATCAATTAGAATACTTTTATTTTTACAGGAAATTCTACAAGTTTCAAAATAATCCTTTTTTAAAAATATTTGTTTGCCTTATCAAACATGATTTTTGGGTCATTTGACTCAACATAATCTGAAAGAAATTGAAACCTCTTGCACTGATTTTGGTTCCCAAGAAAGGGTATGTGAAGTTGCAGAGTTTGTAGAAGAGTAACAATATTGGGGAGAGGAGGGGGGAAAGAAAGGTCATTTGGAAAAATTAAAACATACTCCTTAATATAAGGTCAACATTAAATATTTTCAATGTAAACGAAAGGGTTTACTCTGTAACAGTGGAGCAGAACTCCCCAGTTCGACTTGGCCACAGCCCCTGGGGCGCTGAGCCCGCGGTGGGTGCGGTGTGAAGGCAGGGAAGCCTCGGTGGGTGTGTTAATATGCAAATCCCCAGCACGACGTTAATTACCCTCTGGCTGCCGGCGGAGCCGCTCCCCGGCGCGCTCCTGCGCGGGGTCGGTGCCCCGGCGGGGCGGCCGCGGGTGTGCGCTGCTGGCGGGGGCGGGGGGTGTTGTCTTTGTGGCACCCCCTGCCCCGAGCCGGGGGAATGTGGCTGTTCCACCCCGCTGCTGCCAGGAGATGTCTCTGTAAGGCAACAGTTTCGAGCTAAAACAGTGCTGATCTTGGCATTAAATTTAATAACAGCCTTTAAATACCGAAACAGCGATTTCTAGGGACGGGCAGCAGTCCCTAGAAATCTCTAAGCATGCTCTTAAAACTTGTCTGTAGTATCAGAAATACTTTTGCTCCTCAGTTTATTTGTTTGGATTTCAGGGTCCCGTTCTTTCCTGATTTTGGAGGTGACTGTAACAAGGACAAAGTTGGTTGCGAGGGGTTTGGTTGTGCTGCGTGACTGATGAGAACTAGTTTCGGTTCCTTGCGCTGCCCCTTCCAGCCCTGTTTTCCTATAAAATAGTCACTGTGGATCTGGAGGATATTCCAAGCAAAACCAGGGTGTGATGCATCATTAGGTGTGCTGTATTTAGACAGGTAACATTATATAAACTTCCTCTTTGGGGAAAATAGCTAATGCCAACCAAGGCTCTTCCAGGGAACCCAGACAATGGGTTAAATGACTCTCTGGAAATGCCTTAGTCCTTTCCAGAAAGAGCTTGAACAACTTGGACTGGACAAGTGAACAGCTGAGATTATAACTTTAAACAGCTGAAGTCAAGTGAGATGAAAACTAACCAGAACGACTAGATTGTAAGGTCTCTTGGGCAGCAGCTTTCTCTCTTGGTAGCCGGAGAGAGTTTCCTGCAGGACCCTCATCCATGTACAGGCTTCCTAAATACTGTGAGGATACAAATAGCAGCTAAATGACACGGGGTTACAGTTCTCACTACTTTGATGTGAGTTTCTGCATTTTAATTTTCCACATTTCAAGCCTGTCTAGAGAGTTTTCTGCTTCTCATGACACTTGTAGTCTGATCCTAGTTCTTCAAGTAATTTACCGTGTGATTTTGAATTACTCAAGCTTTTTGTAGATATTCCTAAATGATCTTCCTTACCTGGTACTTAGCAACTCTTTTGGATTTCCTGATGATGATTAAAAAAATTGGAAAACATTTTTTTTTAATTAGTGCCTTTACAGAGTATTACCCTAACAAACATGCATGATTATTTTGTGATGTTTGTGTATTCTATGCATTTTCTTTATGTGCCAAAAGCTAAAATAATTATATAATTAGGAATGAGAACACTTTAGCAATGTTTCACAATTTCTGCCCTTTTTCCATTTTCTAGTACAGAAACTTCTATGCCTTATAACAAAATTACCAACTCGATCCATACTGTGTAGCAGAGTTTACTGTGAAATACTGTAGAAACCTGAATTGCAGACTAATCTTTCAAGGAAGTTAGACCTGGTTTCAAAAATGCAAACAAAACCAAACCCCTAATCCACAGCTAGCTGGTTTTTGGTTGTGTTTTTGGGGGAGGAGATAGTGTTTTATTTGTTTGTTGTTTTGGTTGGGGTTTTGTCATTTTGTTGTGGGGTTTTTTTAGTAATGGAATATGGGGCCTTCTAAATAATATTGCCTTAGAAGCTGTGCAATAGACAATATTGTAACAGGAGTAAAAGTAAATTTGTACTTAAAGATCCACGTACAGTAGTTATTGCCATCTAGTGTTCCCATACCTTTATGGCATCGAACACACTCAGAGAATGGGAACTGTCTTGCAGTTTCCATCCATGTTTCTTTTTGCCTAAGCAGTGTTCGGATGATGCTTATATTTCTTTGGAACAGAAAAGTTCATTTACACTCAACATTGGTAACTTTGTCCAGACAGTGAGAGACTCCCAGTTAAACAGTAAATTTCAGACTAAAAGTTATAAGCAGTGTGTATATGCATATCCTAATCAACGCACGTGGCTAAGAACATGAACAGATAATAGATGGATAGATTCTGTGTCTGAGAATTTTATCTGAAAACACCTTATGGGGAATATAAATATGAAGTACTAGTACTTATCAAAGTAAATATTCCATGAGTTATTTTGTGAATTCTCCCGAGAGGGCTCTGCTGTTAAATCAATTTTGAAAAGTCCATTGGGACTAACTGGTGAATTTTTTGGTGTGCAGGAAAGAACTGTAAATGAGTTAATGAAGTGGATTCTTTCAGTCCCCAGTTTCAGGAAGTATGCTTGTACACAAACATATGTGTTTTAATTATAGTGTTATTGTAAGAGATGCTATTTATATCTCAGTAACACTTAGCAGTTCCAGTGAAGACTTGAGCTCCGTGGAGCAGGGTGTGAGGTAGGAGTGCAGGAGGCTGAGTGTATCGCTAATGAATCCTGGTGCACATTTGAGCTGTCACCAGTCACTTCTAGTGCAGAAGGAGGAAGAAAATGAACATAATTCCCTATTACAGATGTAGGGTGGGATAAAGTGATGCAGTGGCTCTTCCTAGGACAAAAGAAAATAGCGTTTAAGCTGAGAACCCAAACTAATCTTCTGGATCCAAGCCTTAAACCAAATGCAAAATATATGCAGGCTCTTCTTACTTTTAATTATTGTGTGAGATCCAAACTACCATACAAATCTTAATACTACCTCAAAGATGTTTTAGTGACTCGTATATTCACTGACAAATTGAATTTGGGGAGTTCTGTGCATAGTATTGTGTCTTAAATTATTCACAGTTCTTCAAGTCTTCGTCTTTTAAACCCTACCCTCTGGTATGCTATCCGTATGGCTTAATTCACAGCTCTACCTGAACAGCTGTTAATGAGACCTGTGATACTACAAGAAGTATATATAGTTACGTTTAATTGTATGCTAAAAATGGCCATGGGGGAGATAGCTTCTGTGGCTACATTAAAGATCTCATGTACCTCCTCTTTTTCTCATAAATCTCTTTATGGCTTATGTCTAGGTTTTTATTGTATTTTGTTACAGAACTGAATTTTCAGAAGAGCTTAGCTGGTATATAGATAATAAAACAAGGACTTATTTTGTTAGAAGTACTGAATTTTCTACCACATGGAGCCTCTTCTGTGGTGTCCCTTTCTTAATGCTTTTGCACCTTTTCTTTTTCCTTATTCTCCTCATTTTTCACTTTCAGTTTTTCACTGGTAGAATCAGTTTCTTCTGGTAGACTGGTACCTGTTCTAGCAGGGATACCACTGAGAGTTAGCTCTGTTATTGTGAACTTTCTAGTCAGAGGTTTTTGATGATTTTAGGAGTCCTGGAAATTCCTGTAGATGAGAAATGCTTATTCCACTGTTTGAAGAAGCAGCTCTTCCTGCTCTGGAGCTTGGTGCAGTCTGTGTGCAACTGCTTGTTTGTATGTTTGTGATTCCCAACAATGAATTTCCTATCACAGATCCACTGGAATGCTAGACAGAAAAATAAGACCTGCACAGCTGTAAGTGTTCGGCCGTGTGAATGGGATGGATGCCCACCACACATCCCATATACTCTTGCGAGAAAAGCTCCAAGGTGTAAATACAAGGGCAGCTCAAGTTTGCAATCTGCAAGTGGGCTGTGCTTATCCAGTGGGGATATCAGCAGCTGGAGGCCCAGTTTCTCTGAAACATTCGACAAATATGTGAAGGTGGGAGTTATATCAGCTTTAGCCCCAGCTTCCCTGCCCTGCTCAGCTTAGGTACGATGTTGTTGTACTTATTTCTCGTCCCTTCTCTAAGTCCATAAGTTGATTTCAGTTTTGTTCATTCTGTCCCACAAACCTTGTGCCAGCCCTCTCCAGCAGGAGCTATTCTGTGATGATGTTAGTATAAGAATATATAACGCAACCTTAGTTGCAACCATAGCATTATGACCTTCAAAAGCACCTGGTTACGTGGTCCTAAAAATAGGGCCTGCAATGAAAGTTATCCTAAGAGAATCTAAAATCCTGGTGCTGTGCTGCAGGTTAAGTTCTAACTTTTGTGTAGCTGATAATTGTCCCTTAGGAGCACTAAGAGGTTTTCACCCAGAGCAGGATTACGTGCATTGTTCAGGGCTGAGAAAGGCACTCAGCTTATTTTGATGCATCACAGCTACTTCTTCAGATATTTTTTTTTTCTGCAAGCCCAATTGCAGGAATGTAACAAAAATAGGTTGCCCCTTTTTGCCACACCTAATGAAATAAGCCCATTTCTTGTGCTTTGTGGTACAGGTTGATGAAATTATAGCCTGAAAAACAACAAGTTCTTGACAATTCTCCATTAATGGAAGGATTGATTCTATAGACTTCCTGCATAAAGAAAAATCAGTTACTCCCTTGCAAAAAATGAACATGGACTCCCAATACTGTTTTTGAGGTAGGCAATATTAGCTAAACTGAGACAGAAACAAAGTGGTTTGTGTCATTCTTTGCCAAATTCCTACTCAAGTGCTCCGAGCCCAGGGTCTGTCTTTACCACTCCCTTTGCAGTACTCTTTGATATCCTAAATGCTTAAGTTCTATAGCCATGATAATATTTTTGAAATGTAGAGGAGATGAAGAACACACATGTGGCTGCAAGTTGTCGATAGAGTACCTAGCAGCTACAAAAATAAATTAATCCATCCTACTCTTAGTCAATTTATAGCTATTTCAATTGCTCTAAACCTCAGCTTTGTTCATGTTGCAACAACAACAACAAAAAAGCGAAGCAAAACCAGTATGAGAAATATACAGCTATCGTAAAGGACTGTATTTTTGTCAAAAACAAGAAGCATTAGTTTTTGTTTGAGGGTTTTTGTTTCCCCTTAAGAGCTAATTCTGCACTGCTTAGCAGTTTCTCTGGCTGTTGATTCCAGAAGGAGTTAAGAGTACTTATGGTGCTCTGAAGTTAATAGTTAACAGAACAAATTACTATGGAGACAAATTTGTACTTGTCTTCCAAGCATCATATACCTTTTTCCACTGTTTGAAACACTCTGGTTTGAGTTTACCCTCTTAGTTTTGTAAAGTAGGGTGTGCAGACCATGTGAGTATTTCTGTTAGAAACTGACTGTTTTGTAAAATAAAAATAGATAGATCTAGATTTTTAACCTATCCTTCCTTGATAGCTGCAACTTGGCAAGTGAAAAATAAACTGTCGGTTTTGTATACGTTTGCCTGCACACATTTTGTTAATATGTGAGTGAATTCCTTCGTGTATACACCAGTGTCTTCTGTTTTCCTGCAGCAAGTACTTTCTTTGATTGATGTACTTGGAAGCGATCCTTATCCTCATTCATTTTAATTGAGAGTAATGAATTTAGAGCTTTTATATGCACAGATTGGCTCTGTTCCATTTCTAACTTTCCTCACCTTTGCTAGGAGCACAGCCTGCTCAGGGCTGCATTGGAAGAGGTTCAGGACTTAGTGCAGCGCTCCTGGAGAGGACAGTATCCCATGAGGAGTAGCCATCTGTTTATAGACAGGATGATATTTCCAAAAAGCTAAGATTTTGGTAGGCAGGTTCTCCCTCCCCACCACTACCACTGAGGAATCGCTAATCAGGAAATAAGCTTCTTCCCTTCCCTGATTTGCACAAGATGAAGCACGGTTGTGGACACTGCTCTCTGAGTTGTTTTGGATTCAGTGAGCGGGTTTGTAAGCACTGCTGCATCGATGGCATTTGGGGAAAGCTTTACAGAAGAAAAACTTGCCTTGCTGGTGGTACTGTCTTTTCAAGAGAACGCTATTGGCATAAAACAGAACTGTTATGCTGTGGTCTCTTGTGGATGCAGAAACACTGAAATTGTCTAAGGTTAAAATGTATTTTAATTTCTCGTTCCCTTATGTTTACTAAAATTTCTTATTTGCTAGAGCCTTAGAAGCAAGGGAAGAAATTTCCCTGTTTCTTTTCAATTTTGAGGAGAATTCTAAAGTGAACACCAAAAATAAGCTGTTTACCTTTCTTAGTTTTATAGAAACTGTTCATTTTAATGTACATCTGCTATGGGAGAAGTGCCACTGTCCATTTTATATTTGTATGTCATGTGCCTATTTGCACACCCGTGACGTGATGGCTTTTTACCTATGGAGAACGTGAGGCAGCAGAGGGAGAGACTGGCAACACCATGCCTGCGAGGAGCTGCTGAGCCATATGTGCCATGGCAGGCTTTGTGATCAGCAGCGAGGAAATCGCTCCTTTTGGAACAGTCGCTGTTCCAAAGTTACTGACACCAGTCTTGACAAAGCAGCCTGCGTAGCTGTGACAAGTTATCCCAACTGAAGGCCACTTTATTTCTGAAACGTGTGAGAGTAAGGGCATGACTAGTAGTCCCTTCTGCTTTAGAAACTGTATCTGTCTTAAAGGCATGATCTGGAAAGGCTGGCACGGGGATAAGGTTAGTTGCAGCCACTGCTTGTCTTCTGCAGTGGCATGGACCTATAGAAGATATATTGTAGCATCTAATGTGCCTTCAGGGGAAATGCCTCTGCTTGTTCCCCTTTCAACAAGGGGGTTGGTTGGCTTTGGAAGACTAATACGTTTGTCCCTAAGAGAAATGTAGTGATGACTGTGGCTAATCCTAGGTGTTTGGGAAGGGTTCTTCTGCTGTGCTCCTGCGTTGCATCTGTAGCGGAGGAGCGGGCTGTGTGCCACAGTCAGGCCTGCGTCGTGGTGAGACAAACTAGGATCCAGTCTCCCCTCTTAGAGCTGGATTAGCACTGCCATGCTATCATTAGTAACAACTTGTTTTGTCAGTAAAGGTATCAGAGATGACTCGGAAAATATAGAAGCAGCATCTCTCTTGAGTAAGAAGGTATTATTTTTATGGAGTCACTTTTCTGACCATAACAGCACTTAAATACTGGGTGTTGAAGTCCAACAGCTGTGATAAGGCTGAATTGTTTATTCAGTTCCAGAAACAGCATTGTCAGACCGTTTATCATTATCCTACAATAATAACATAGACAGTTCTTCCTGAGTCTTCATTAAATACTCCTACTATTATTATTACTGTTATTAAGTTCACATGTGGTTTCCTCATACATGGGACCGCTCACACAGCACTGCTGGCACTACCTCTTTAAATTCCTAGATTGTGCAAAAGGCAGAAGAGAGTTTGCTTGCATCCTGCAGTATGTTCTGTGCACTGCTGGTTTTCATACTCAAATCCACAGTTAACAGTAGGGTTGATTGTCTCCTTCGCCTCCGTGGGGGAAGGGAGCGATGTTTTGTCGCTGAAGCACAATGCCTCCTACGCTTACTCTTGGGTTCCTGCAGCTTAAGCACACACCCCATGTTCCTGGCTCTGCCTTAAGGTACAATCTATCTCCAAATTAGTGGGAAAAAAAACCACCCTGAAGTTGAGCGAAGTACAATCAAGCCTCTTGGAAATTAGTTAAACACTTATAAGGGTGTATTTAAAAGAAAACTTTCTGCAATCAACAAAGTACAGCTTTCATCATGTGTTCCTGGTCAGAGACTTCTTTTCCTCTTGATGGCCATTTAGCTTTTTCTGAGCAAGCTGTCTCGTGTGAATTTCCCTCCTGTAAGGAGGTGCTTATTAACTCTTCAGCTATGCTTTTCTTTGATTTTGTTTACCCTGTCAAAGCTTACTGGCTTTTGTACATAGCTGCTATTCAGCTAGTTCAGGTTTTGCAAATGCATATGTGCAATGTTACATGCAATGTACAAATACATTCTTCAAAGAAGATGTCAAAACAAGTTTCAGCTCATTTTCAGCAGTATCTAATTATAGATACATAATTAATGAGTCTGACATTTATCTTTCTTTACACAAAAGACCATACTTACAAATAAAAGCTTTTCTTACAGTAGATGTAATAGCTTGAGCATTAGTCTAAGAGAAATGAAAATTTAGTTTAGAACACACTGTATTCTGAGGTAATAGAAAAAATTCATTAATATCAAGCCATCTTTCTCAGAAAGCATCTGGGTACTTTGTCTGCAACTGTTCTAGATGAAAGAGGTGATATTTTCTCTATTTACTCAGTGCATTTGACATTTTAGACAGTGGCAGTCTTTTTGTTGGTGTTGAATAGTATCTATTTTTATGTTCCTTTAATATATTTTACATATTCAGAACAATGTATTAATCACCTAGTGACCCAGAGCAAACTCCTCCAAAAGTCTTTATCTGCCATTTGCCTAAAAGAGTGGCCATATCACATACCAATATGCTTCACCCACTTCAAGAAATGAGTGCTAATTATCTTTCCTTATTTCTTAGAGTGTAAACCCATGTCATTTGGGACACAGGGTCTCTCCCAAGTCTTTTAAGTATATTTCTGCTGTGTCATTTTGGCTGTCTTCCCTGGGAAATTAGTTGTAAGTGAACTGTAGTCAACTTTTTCCCTTACAAAAGTACCTGGTCCTTAATGAGCTGAATAGAGAGAGATATTTTGTGGTTTATAAAAAGGATGAGTTTGTATATGGAACCTTCTATTTTCTACCCTGGTTTTTGTTTGTTTTCTTAGTAATGAACTGGTACAAATAAAGTGGCAATAACAGAACATCTACATTTTTTTATTTTATGAAGAAGTAAGGGAAAGCTTGCATTAATAATGTTTCAGTTGGTTTTGCTTAGGCTTTGAAACTGCTATTTCAGTGAAGTTAGGCGGGCACGGGGAGAGAAGCGATTTCATATTTTTTCACTGCTATTGGCTAGGCTGGGACACTTTCCTGCTTGAAAAGGTCTCAACTTATGAGACAATCAATATATTTTAACACTTTTCTTTACAGAAATCTTGTTGTTTGCTCTTATTCCCTAATACTATTCAAGTGAATCATAGGAAAAGCAGCTAGTGAATATTATTTGTCTGTCATACCTTCTGCAGCGATAGTATGAAAGTTCAAGGCTCACTATTTCATACCTGCTTAATTTGAATTAGTTCGTTAATTGCTTTTCATATCCAAACATAGTAACTCATAAGCATATTATCTTCTTGCATGTTGGAATAATAATATACCTTTTGGTAAGGTTTAGAAACTTCAGTTCTAAAAATCTGTGACTTGCATTTGCAAGTAATTTGTAGGTTGGAGTAATGGACACTTAAATACAGCTATATAAAAAAATATACTGGGAGCAGGATCTTGAGGATGGTTTCTTCTGTGTAAGTGGAGGGAAGAACAAGTCAGCATCCAGAAGATAATGCCTCTGTTCTGCACAGGACAGCATGTATGATGACGGTGGGTTTGCAGGAGGTACTACTTGCTGAAGGCAGAAACTTTTCCAGCTAGTGTTTTGTCCTGGCTGTGTTACAGGTATTAGGGCTTGAACGTATTTAAGCAACATGCAAATTGGTGTGTTATATTGCAATGACGTAGAACTATAGAATGGTTTGGATTGGAAGGGACCTTAAAGATCATCTAGTTCCAACCCCCCTGCCATGGGCAGGGACACCTCCCACTAGAGCAGGTTGCTCAAAGCCCCATCCAACCTGTCCCTGAACACTTCCAGGGATGGGGCATCCACAACTTCCCTGGGCAACCTGTTCCAGTGCCTCACCACTCTCACAATAAAGAATTTCTTTCTAGTATCTAATCTAAATCTCCCCTCTTCCAATTTAAAACCATTACCCCTTGTCCTGTCACTACACTTCCTGACAAAGTGTCCCTCTCCAGCTCTCCTATAGGCTCCCTTCAGATATCGGAAGGCTGCTAGAAGGTGTCCCCGGAGCCTTCTCTTCTCCAGGCTGAACAACCCTAGCTCTCTCAGCCTGTCCTCATAGGGGAGGTGCTCCATCCCTCTGATCATCTTCGTGGCCCTTCGCTGGACCCATTCCAACAGATCCATGTCCTTTCTGTGTTGAGGACTCCAAACCTGGACACAGTACTCCAGGTGGGGTCTCACGAGCGCAGAGCAGAGGGGCAGAATCACCT
The DNA here is from genome assembly GCA_033628505.1 of Tringa tobata. Lineage (NCBI taxonomy): Eukaryota > Metazoa > Chordata > Aves > Charadriiformes > Scolopacidae > Tringa > Tringa tobata. The sequence goes on from JAHREE010000033.1 coordinate 752,079, forward strand.
CCCGTGACCTGCTGACCATGCTTCTCTTGATGCAGCCCAGGATGTGTTGGCTTTCTGGGCTGCCAGTGCACATTGCTGGCTCACGTTGAGCTTCTCATCCACCAACACCCCCAAGTCCTTCTCCTCAGGGCTGCTTTCTAGCCATTCTCCACCCAACCTGTATTTGTGCCTGGGATTGCCACATCCCAGGTGCAGGACCCTGCACTTGGCTTGGTTAAACTTCATGCGATTTGCATGAGCCCACCTCTCAAGCCTGTCCAGGTCCCTCTGGATGGCATCTCTTCCCTCCAGTGTGTCGACCACACCACTGAGTTTGGTGTTATTGGCAAACTTGCTGAGGGTGCACTCTATCCCACTTTCCATGTCTCCAACAAAGATGTTAAATAGTATTGGTCCCAGTACGGACCCCTGAGGAACACCACTTGTCATTGGCCACCAATTGGACATTGAGCCATTGACCACAATCTTTTGAGTGCGGCCATCCACCTATCCACCACCTGCCTATCCACCCTCTCCCTCCATCGAATCCATTAGTTTCCAATTTTGAGACCAGGATGTTGTGTGGGATAGTGTCGAACGCTTTCCACAAGTCCAGGTAGATGACATTTGTTGCTCTGCCCTTGACCACCAAGTGTGTGGCAGTATCATAAAATGCCACCAAATTTGTCAGGCATGATTTGCTGTTGGTGAAGTTATGTTGTCTGTCTCCAATCACCTCCTTATTTTCCATGTGCCTTAGCAGAGATTCCAGGAGGATCTGCTCCACAATCGTGCCAGGCACAGAGGTGAGACTGACATGAAAAGCCCTGAGCATCTTGAGGGCCCATTTGCAGTTATATTGATAAGTCCTTGGCCTGAAGAGGTTGCCATCTAAGCAACTGTAATAGCCAATAGGAAGAAAAAAGCAAATCGCAGAGTTCAAATAATTTGCCTTATTCTAAGTATGACTTGGCACAACAATCCACCTCCCCTGAACTTGTTTACAGAGAAGGGTATAGACTTTCTCTCTTCACCCTGACTTCCCTTCTGTAGCTCAGGTTTTAGTATCCTGTTTCTTCAGCTGCTCCTACAAATGGAGCCCAAAACAAGAGCTGCAGCATGAAGGAATGTACATATGGCAGTCTGGAAGGAAACCAAAGAAAAATCTTCACCTTGGACAGTCTCTCAGGCTGACTCTGAGTCATCAGGAAAATTGTGGGCATAAATACTGTTCCTGTCCTCATCCCCTTTTTGTGAGTTGCTTCGGGCTTAGTTTTAAGCTTTTTGGTGTTTTCCCTCTGTCATTTCTCTGTAACGCAACATCTTATAGAATGCCATCCCTTAGTTTGCTTTAAGAGTTACTATAGCAAAACAAAATTTGTTCAATGACTTTTAGCTGTAGATATAGATATATGGTATGGTTTGGTTTGCATGTGCAGATTTCCAGCTCTTCCTACAAGCTGGCATTTTAGGTTTTTGCTTAGTCCTTATCTGTCGTTCTTTTCAATTGTAGGTGGCTCTTTCTTTCTTTCTGACTCTGGGTGAAGGCTTAGTTAAATGCCTATTTAAGAACTGATGAGTAATTTAAAGGATTTAGGGGAACATTCTGTGCTATTATATGCAAATACATGCCAGGCATGGCTCCCTGTGTCATTAACCTGGCAGTCATTTCATGCATGACTCGCCATCTTATTAAGCTAGCAGTATGGAATATTTGATTTACTAAACTGCTATGAACTACTTAGTGTGCTAATATAGGAATATAACTTTTAAGTTTCTCTGGAATAACTATCTTTGAAACAGACTCAGGAAAACAATAACATTATTTTGACAGCTGTGTTCAGTTTCTAAGGTCTATTTTAGTAAGCTTTACAGAACTGGTGGAAAAGTACCTGTGATTTGAATAAGCCGTACAATGACTGAAAATGAAAGCTACCAGATTAATTAGGGCCCTTCAGAATTCTGCAGGCATTGGAAGGCTAGGTCTATGGTGTTCAATGCGCAGAGCTTGTGGGAGTTACCTACAGGCATGTGCAGTTCTGAATTTAAAACTCTACTCCAACATTTTGAAAACTCTGTTTATATCCTAGCTCTTCCTCCTTCCCAGGCTTTTGTTACCATAGCAGCATTCACTGGCCATGGGATTTACTGGGGGTGGCTGGGGAAGGAATGTATATTTGTTGGCTTGGTTCAATGCCAAATAGAGTAGGAATTATATATGCAGGATGTTGGATTCTTCCTTTAGTGTCCATTTCAGCTGGCATCTAATGTCATCTAGATAATTGCAAGCCACTCTGTCATCATTCAGCCAGCTGCATAGAACAAAACAAAGAGAAATTTAGGATCAAAAGGAAGGAATAGCAATTTAAAAGGCTTTTAAATGTTGTTTTCTCTTTTTCTCAATCAGTAATACTTAAAAGCCTTTAATTTACCCCACCCCTTATCCCCCTTCAGAGATATACACATACACTCACATTGGTATGACTGAGTGCTGCTGGCTTGAATGATAATATGTGAGCACTGAGCTGCCCAAGAAAATGTCACAAGCAAGAAATGAGGTCAGATAATGACATCCAAAACCAGAGCAGAGGGAATCATTCAGCATCGTCTGGTAGTTTGATTGCAGCTAGGAGTGAATCAGCTCTGCTTTTATATCTCCTTTACGTTGAAAGTTCTCTAATGCAGTATGTGCGCTTTAGATTTGGAGCGGGCATATGAATCGCAAATGCGGCATAATGCCGTACGTATCGTATGGGTCGTCAGAGGCTGATTTACCTAGAAGGATGGTGATTTCAGAGGGCTGTATAAGTCTCCTCTGAAATGTGCCTGTGCTCTGTGGTACTTTTAGCATTGGCACAAGCTGTGAATATGCATTCAAGTGGGAGCTGTGTGGAAAGCGAGCCTGTTACGTGTGGAGGAAGGAGGGTATGAAAGTACTGCTAGGACCGACTTGGGAAGTGTGTGTACACAGCTGTATTGGGCAGAGCTCTCTGCAGTGAGTGTGCATGCATGCCAGGGGGATGCACAGAAGCCTACTCCTAGCAGGCCATAGTTATTGAAGATAAAGTCTGGGGTAATGTGTCCTATTCTGCACACTCAGTACTCTGCTCAGCAGAGACCATTGTCGGTGAGGGGCTGCGAAAGCAGCTTCTGGACAGGCTCAGATGTGGAAGCATTGGCAAGGGCAGATTAAGGAGTGGTTCAAGTCTCTCCCATTTGAACTTCAGAGAAAAAAAACTAAAATTTTGGCAGGAAATTGTTAGTGCCTTGAGTGACGCAGGTCTGTCAAAGGAGGAGAACAAGTACTCCTAAATGTAATAAATCTGTACACATTTTAGAACAAGATTGTTGAATCTTTTTGACTTCTGGACAAGATCCTTTTGCTTAGCTCCTGTCCCTCACTCATCAGCCTTTTCTTTCTGCATCAAAGGGGGGGGGGGGTTGTTTCTGTAGACCCCTGCCTGCCTTCCCTCTCTCCCTCCTCCTTGCAGGGAAAAGTGATTTCTAGTTTGCTTTAAAGTACCAGTATCTTTTTTTTTTTTTTTCTTCCTTTTGTTTGCTATGGTGGCAGGCTCTCTCTTGTTGAAAGTACTCTTTTCATCAAAGCTGGATTCTGCTTACCTTGCTGATCTCTTCTGGTCTGTTTTATTTTCATTTGGATGACTAGGTCTCTGGTTTGTAAATGCTTGTCACTTTTCTCTTCACGCAGTAGAGGGTCCCTCATTTTTTGCCTGTTGTCAGCCGACCTTAGCTAATGAATTGGAAATGTGTGAGGAAATGACCTCTGCGAGTTAGTTCTGTGGGCAGTTAGGATAAGGAAAAGGGATTGTTTTGTTTTGTTGGATGGCCACAGACCTCATCATCATAATTTCCCAGTCACTCCATCCCTCATACAGAGAACCTTTAATCCATGTTATCCTCAAGCAAGTGCCAGAGGCTGCCTCTTGTGTGTTGGCCACACATACAGAGGTGGGCTGCCAGACTGTGTGATATTTTTAGTTATCCATTTGTGATCAAGCTAACCCTATTAATCCCTCAGAAGAGAGCTTGGCTAAGTGTTTCTGAATCATCCAAGCTCTCAGAGAAGCAAACTAATGGCCCTGAGTGGCACAGGATTACTACTTTTATCTTTGTCAAAGTCAAACTCTACACCCAGATGTTGATTATTCAAGAAACCTTACATTGACTGTAAACCAGGAAAAAATCATCTACTTTACCTCTATACACAGGTAAGTCAAGTCCTGCCAAGTGTGTCAGTAGTTATGAAGGCATGGTCAATCACAGTAAATGTCCTCTATTTATCTGAGCAAATAAAATGATACAAAACTACCATTGCAGGCAGAATGTGTAAAGAATACAGTAAGGTGCCAAAGTTGACAGGCTAGCTACTTTTTCTGCTGTGGGTAGACTGATGTTTGAAGAACAAAGTAGACAAAACTGAGTAGTGTCCCTGACTAGAGGCAGCTACTCGGAGTAGGAAACCAGAAGTCAGTGATGCAGTATACGATGGAGTGATTGTGGGTGAGCAGAACAACATAAAAGACTGTGAACCTGTGTGCCAAAAACATTAATGACAAGCATTATAAATGCATCTAATCTGGAACATATCCCTGACAACTGCTGTTTTACAGTCAGGTTTTGTTAAAATATTTTTTTTTTCATGTGTCAGTAGCCCACCTAAACATGAGGCACTTACTGGCTACTGTGTTTACTAAGAATGAAACAGAGCAGATTTAGCCAGAAAACTTCCAACGGTGGGGCTGCTAATTCAGCCGAGTAGTCCATGCAAATAGTTCAGTTTGACAAACTTCTTTCTGGAAACATGTAAAGTTTCAGCCTGGCTTCCTGCTGGTTCACCCATGCAGCTTGCTGGAAGCACGCCAGCTACAAAGTGAGATGCAAAGGATGTGGAGGTTGTTTGGCTATTCTGCCAGGTGGGCTACCCTGGGTCTGGGGCTCCCGGACTTCCAGGCTACTGCCTGTGAGCCAGGACGGGTGGACTGCCAAAGGTGTGAGACAGCCCACCAGGCAACCTGGGCCAGAGCTGCAGTCACCTCCTCTTTTGGAGAGAATTTCAGAATTGATGAGCAGAATAAATTTATCTTAGCAACAGCAATGTTCTCTTTGAATGCGTTCTCCTGCTTTAAAAGTAGATGAGTCAAGGGCAGGCAAACAAACTGAAGGACAGAGAAGGAAGCATTACATATTTCAATTAAGGTACAGTTCCTGTACCTATTGCTAAAATTAAAGCTGGAGAAGCATTTTTGAAGGATATGTGAGCTGTGAGATGAGTGATGCTCGCTCTCCTTGTACAGAATTTTAGGCCCAGAAGCCAAAGGAAGGTAAGACAAAGCTAAGGGCTTTTAAGACATAAGAAAATTACACAGGTTGTTAAATTTGTGCTTTTAACCTTAATTATGTTAGTCCAAAGGAGGAATTATGATGAACATACTTTTATACATCTAAACTCTCATTTTTTTACTAACTCAACTCAAAGAGACTTAAATGGCAAACCATACAGTTTGAAATATGGAAAAGCCATACAGTTTGAAACGTGAAAATGTCTTCCTGGGAAGCCTCCCGCTGGTTCAATGATTAGTCAGGATGCAGTGGCCAGCCATCACTATCAGCAAGCAGCTGTCACACCCTTTGGCTGAACTGGTGCCTTTTCTGGCCATACCGTGCAGTACACAGCTTGCTGTTTTATTCACTGCTTGCATTTGCTAGGTTTTGTGGACTGAATTATTCATACAGTAGCAATTGTCAAATGATCTAGGCCAGAGAAATTCATTTTCTTGCAGGACCCAACCTGATGTGGCAGCGTGCTGTTATGTACCACACCAGAATTAGCAGCTGCTGCTTTTTAGAGAGGCAATGCTTCACCGATGTACTGCTAGAAAGGCTGCTGCCAAGAGAGAGCTCTGAATGTTTCAGAGGCAGCTGTTTGCCTGGAGAAGGTGGTGACATTGGTTTGCAGATATGAAGCAAAGTTGATAACAAAACCAGAACCAATACAAATGAATGAGGAAATGGGAACTGTTTTAATTGTAGCAGGTTCTCCCCGTACTGGTACTTTCCCATTTTGTCTCTTTTCTGCCTACAACAGGCCACAGCTACTGACTGAGGTTAGAGCCACATGTGAGTGGATTCCTGTAGTTGAGTCACAGATGTGACTGGGCACAACTGCAATTTTTTCATAACAGCAAAATGCATGGTTGTTTAGGGTTTGCCCTTCACCTCAGTTTAGTGGTTGCTCTGCAAGTAATCAGAGAAGCTGTGAAAGTGGGAACATGGATCATGTGGCAGAGGAAGTCCTGCCCGCTGTGCACAGCAAAATATGCATGTTTACGAAAAAAGGAAAACATTCATTCAAAACATCATATCCCTCTAACTTCTCCAGAGCTACTGCTGCTTTTCTCCTCCTCCCCCTCTCCTTACCTCCACATACTTTCTCAGAAGAAAAATTTCTAAAAGTAAAGCCAAGTGAAAAGTAGGTTTTGCTTTGAAACCAGTGGACTATGCTTCATGCATTGAAAAGATATATTTGGACTTTGGGCCTCGGTCATACTCAAAATCAAATGTCAGGAAGCTGCAGCCCCTCAGCTGTTGGGGTTTTACAGGCTCCAGAAATGCTTCAGGGCCCATAGGCTCTTTCTCATCTGATCCACCCAGGGGGGAAGCATACAGGAGAATCCCAGAGCAGAGCTAGAATTTCCATTTGGGATCAAACATAACAGGAATTGTCCGTTTAAACTGCACTATATGTAACCTATCATTATTGCTGTAGGAGAAAGCTCTCTGATACTAGATGGACTCTTTAATCTAGCAGAAAAAGGCATAATGAAACTATGTTGCTAGAAACTGAAGGCAAACGTAATTGGTTTATACAGTGAGAGTAATTAATCACAGGAACTGAAGGAGGTTAAGAGTCTCTATTGCTTGTAATCAGGGTAGAATGTCTTTCTGTACCTCAACCACAAGTAAGGAGCTTGAGATTGAAATAATTGTGTTAACGTTTTTAGCCTATGCTATGCTGGAAGCCCTAAACAATGTGGTTCCTACTAAACTAGGAATCTATGAATAATTGCTATTAATTTGCCCTTTTTCTGGACTAGTGATTATTTTGAAAGCAATATGGGAGGGAAATCCTACAGTTCACTTTGAAAACACACATGAAATTTTTCTTTTTTTTTTTTTTAAAGCTAATTTCCGTGTAGTTAAAAAACAAGATTATTTTAAAATAAAAAGTCTAAGAAAACATAGTTATTCTAGACTTCTGAGCAAGTGTCACCCATAATGGAATAATGGAATAAACAGAGACAAAGCGGATGACAAAAACACCCTTCACAATACTTGCCCTCTCATTCACAAGGCACTATTCGCAGTCAATGTAATCTAAAACAGACTTAATGGTTTAGGTGCTGTTGCATTGCATTCCTTATGATCAGAAGGAACTATAATCAGCAATTCTGCTTTTCCCCCCATTCTAATAATAAATAGTAAAAACTAGCAATTCTATTTAAAATAGCTTTAAGTGGCACTACAGATCAGACCAGTGAAGTATTGTTTGCCTTTCAGATTATGAACTTGTGGAGGGTTTCTTGATTACCCCTTTTCCTGGTAATATCATATAATTAACTTAGCAACATTCTGAGTTTTAATAAAGATTTGTGTATTACTGAATTATACAAACAAGTTTCATTTTTCCAGGTCTGCATGTAGGAGAAGTGTTAGCAAAAATAAATATTCTAATCACTTTTGTCAAAACAAATTGCTAACAATGTCTTTACTATTCTGCATGTGAGAGCTACTTGTAGCATTCATTAATCTAACAGTTTATGATTTTGATTTCCAGATGGAATGATTAGCATTTCTAAGCTTTTTATATTCAAACTGCAAAAATAAGCCTTTTTCAGGGGTCACTGGAGGCAAATAATTTAAGTCTAATACTTTGCTCAGTTAAACGTGGTGGTTCCTAAGTAACTCATTTAACATATTCTTTCTGATGCCTTTTTAAAAATATTATTTAAAAACTTTTTTTGTCATGTGAAACAGTGGAGTCAATGGCTGTTATTCCAAATATCTACGAAGGTCATTTTTACGGTTTTAACCTTTTCGTTTGTCATCCTATCTCCCCTCCTGATCAAGAGTACCAAGTCTCACAATTCTGAAACTCCTGAAAGGATTATATCACATTTTTAAAATAGATTTGAAACGACTGTTCTTTGAAAAGTAACAATGAAATCTTTTTGACTAGCACTGGAGATTTATGGTAGTGATTGGATTTCCTCAAGTAACTTTTAAAGTGGTATTGTTGGGAAACATTTTTGTTTTTCTAGGTTTTGTGTGTGAATGGAGCACCAACATATTGTGACTGATTGCAAAGTGGCATCACTTCATTTTTATCAATTGCAGGAGCAGAGAGAAAAGGGTGAATCTAGCTATATGCTTTTATATTTAAATGGCAGGTATTAAATAGGTCTAGTGGGTAAAGCGGGCATACCTTGTAGAAACTTAGGGGTAGCTTCATTCTTTTTAGCCTAATTCCCGTAAGTATTTTCCTTCAGGTCACAGAATCACAGAATGGTTAGAGTTGGAAGGGACCTTAGAGAGATCATCGAGTTCCAACCCCCCTGCCATGGGCAGGGACACCTCCCACTAGAGCAGGTTGCTCAAAAGCCCTGTCCAGCCTGGACTCAAACACTTCCAGGGATGGGGCATCCACAACTTCCCTGGAGAACCTGTTCCAGTTCTTCACCACCCTCACAGTAAAGAATTTCTTCCTAATCTCTAACGTAAATCTCCCCTCCCCAATTTAAAACCATTGCCCCTTGTCCTGTCACTACAGGTCATCTGCCAGGGAGGGATGGTGACAGCTCTGTGAAGTATCTTGCTCTGTAAAACTCTAGTGGCTTCCATTTATCCTACCAATAATATCAAGTCTTTCCTTCAGTTTGAAAAGTTGAGATCTTTAAGTGTTCTATTTGCAACAACATTTGAGGTGTGGTGGGGTTTTTTTTGTTATTTCTTAGTTTTAAATTCCCATCCTTATTCTGCTTAATTAAAAAACTGGGCAGCGACTGTGGGGACCACTTGCCTATTGTCAAGTCAGATGTCTGATAAAAGAAATTCCTTCCTCAACCCAAATGGTTCCTTTGAAAAGGGATCTGTGGATTAAACCCCGTTGATATAACAGCCAGTTGCTGTTTCACCATGAGAGATCTGTTTCTCTGGGACTGGCAGCAGTTTGCTGTAGTTTAAACTGAAATTAAATGCTTCGAGCAAAGTGACATGTTATTACATCAGATCTAAGTATTGCATGCTAACCAGTGCTGCAAATACTGTTGAACAAGCCTGCTAAAATCCAGAGACTTGGTGTTTTGGCAACCTGAACAGCATTTTTTGATCTTGGTCGTGGCCAACAGCCTGAGGAATGATGACAAACCAGCCTTTGCAAAACACTGGGTGATGTTGCTGAGGCAGGGGGAATGCAAACCTTCCCCCTTTCAGGAGTCAGCAATAAAGTTAGTAGCAAAGTTGCAGCGAGTGACCAAGTTCACAACAGCAATCCACTGTTGAAAGCAATATAGATTTTTATTTTCCCACTACAAAAGAGTTAGCTGTGAAATTTCTGCAACTATGTGGATGCCCTGTAGTTTCTAAAGGAAGGATGCTGATTTGATGGCTCAAGAGAAGGACTGATAGGAAGGAGAGCCTGCTGCTCCTCTAGGTTCTATATACAACTTTGAGCAGCTGTGCTTTTCCTATTTTTTAAAGTGCATCTGATTCCCATTTTTACAGAAAATTCTCAGGATATAGTAAGTTCATGTCAGAAAAAGTATTTTTGGGCTTTGCTAGGTGATTGATAAATATCTGATAATACTTGAAAGCTTTCAAATGTGAACTGAGTAATACTCCAAACTACATAACGTAAAGAAGAAATATAACAAGAAAATGATGAGTTGATAAGAACCTAATTACTCCCCATTATGTATCAATAAATATTCACTGTCCTAGTGGAATTATAGGCAGTTTTATTAACGTTAGATTTCTATAGCAAGGAAGAGAATAGTGTACCAGATCTTCATAATTCCTAAATTCTGCATCAAAGCAGAAGTCAAATAGGCTGCCAAAATAGTGAAATGAATCTGGGGAGGATTCATTTTTTCTTTGAAGTCTTCAGAAGGGCACAACAGGAATCATTGTTTAGTTCAAATGGGCAAAATTCTGTATCAGTTTTAGCACCATAAATCCAGCATAACTTTATTGATTTAAGTAGGGTCTGTACAGGGTAAACACGCAAAGCTCAGAGTTGATCCCAGCATGCTGTAGGCTGAAGGCTTACATTTGCAAAAGTATCCCACAGGCACTGATAACTGATCAGTTCATATTTTGCTTCGTACAAATTTTATTACTTAATTTTTCTGTGTTTTCCCTTCCTCTTTATTGACTTTAATTAAGTTTTCCTTAGGGTGTGCATGCCTAGCAAACTTTGACTGCTTAAACAAGTAATTCTGTTTACTCATCACATTATCCCAGCTTCACTTTTGGGCTGAAATGTGTATTTTCTTAAATTCTGTTGGAACTACTGCTATTCAGCATTATGATACTAAGAACAGTTCTTGTAAAAAAGAGGCAGCAGATTGAAGAGTACATTATAAAGATTTTGCAATTCTGAAAGCAGTGTCTTTTGAGGAGAATCTTTGTAAATGGCCCAAGAGCCAACATTGTCTTCCCTTATGTTTCGTTTGAAAATTTTTAACTTTTCAAAGCACAAAGGTTTTGATAACTGTGGGTCACTTCCATTGGAGGTTGCATAAGAAAATACAAAAGGTGAGTAATTCTACATACAAACAGTAGAACAGCAAGTGGAACTACTCATGTTAAGTTTAATTCATTTATATAATTCTATGCATTATGTTTCAGTCACTTTTTTAGAAATCCTGGTGAAGCATTTACTAGCTCTGATATTTTCTGTTTAATGAGGGAAATTTTAGCAATCTCTTTTTAAATGTTTGTAAGTTTAGGGAATTTTTCCTTTCTTGTGGGACCCTAAAAAGAAACAGTGGAAAGTCAAATAACATACATAGAAAAGCTGTTAATGTTATTAACTTTTCAGAGAGAACTCTAATGAGAATACGGTTTGTGAAGAATTATCTCTGAATTCTCATATTCTATAAAATTAGTATTCTAAATTAAAAATTACGAAGAGCACACCCTTCTGGCACAATAGATGAGTTTAAAGACAAAACATTTGTTTGTGTTTATCTATGTGTATGTTCACAATTATTCCTAAAGGTCTTAAGAAATGAATGATTTTTTTTTTTTTTTTAAGGAAAAATGTTGATAACTAAATTTTAAAATAAAATAAAAACTTATTCATTGTTAAGACCAAAGGGAAAACACTTCTTTTCTAGTGCATGGATATATATGTTCCCATATCTGATCTAGTTCTAACACAAACAAACTTATAACTTAGGAAACAGGACAGTAAAACTACATCTTTAATATTTCGCAGCATAGTTCCTATCTCACATAATAGCAAGTAACTGCATTGCATTTGACAGAGCTTCTACTCATTCTTCTGTTGGCAAATGGATGACCTGGTAAATGTTTCCTTGAGCTTGAATCTAGTTGGTATATTTTAATTTATGTTGTTAAATATGTCTGTGGGAAGTATACAATATCAGATTAAAAAAATTCAAATATCAGAATTGCCTTCTTCCAAATTGGGTAAATAGGTAATCCTATTGAAACCACTCACCGTTTTGAGATTGTCGTGGTCAGGCTTGCAGAAAAAACAGGAATAAAATAGCAGCTTGTTTAATGCTGGCCTGTGTCGTTTACAGGGCTTTCATGAGATCTCCTGTCAGCTTGCGTTAACCAGAAGTCATTGTTTCCATTGGAAACATTGACAACTAGAAGTGTTTGGTTGCAGTGGGCCTCATTACTTATGTTTTGTTACCTTGTGATAATACTGTAATAGGTCATTACTGTTCTTGTTATAGAGAAAAGGATTTAGTGAGGTGATGCATAGTGGCTGTTTCTGTTGAAAATGTTTTCACCTTGAAGCTGCAATGCCTCGTCACATCATTAAAGTCCAGTTCTTGGAACAGGAAAAGCATATTTACTGGAAACGATCAGGATGGAATGACATCTGTGCGTGTGTGAGTCAGTCTTTAATATGTTAATGGCAACATGAAAAATGGGCACTTGCTGGCTCCACTGGTGGTGGTGAGGGGGACTCTGTCCAGCGTGGACCGTGCTATTTTTGTGGAGAGCATGAATTTTCATTACCGTTGCTGCAGTATTTGCAAAAACATGGGAAGAGGCTGAGGTGACAACAGTGACTTGAGTTTTGTTTATTTCCATGTCAGCATTTAACAATGCTTAAACACGTGGTTAATCTCTCTCTAGTTTTAAAATGCCAGTTTAAAGAAATCTCTCATAAAAGTGTCTGAATGAAACTACACACCATAAAAGCTCTTTAGAAAAGAGACTTTTAATGGAAATACTGCTGCAAGAATTACTATAGTGTTTCTGAAATTGCACCATTATAATAAGGGTTAAGGCTCAATTGTTCACTCTCCGGCAGCAATAACTTTCTCATTGGAAACTGAAAATAAACCCCTATGAATAAAATGACACCAAAGACTTAAGTTGTTTTCTTGAGACAGCTCGCCTTTCTGTACAGAAGCTATTCTGAGGTCTTGTACTGTAGTTCTGCTGAAAAATTACACTGGGTTGCCAAATATCTTAATGACTTTTCTCTCAGCAGTTGGTAATGGTGAAATGTTATTCTAGTAACCATAATGTCTCTCATAAAACAATTGCATACAATATGTACTGTACTTCTATTTTAGTGAGCACTTCCATCGGGCTTGTACTGCCAGTAGCCATTTAGCATTTCATAGCAAACTGCTTACCAGTCCTTCAAGTGTAATATTGCAGAAACGAAACAGTGAAGAAATGCGTGATTAAAAGCGTTCACTGAGAGTGGACCATTTAGCACTACCCTATCTTGCAAGATAAACCAGCCTTCACACATGTAGGCGCTCATCATATAAATGACAGTTCTATGTGGTCATTTAATTTTACGATCTCAATTCTCGCATATATTGCTAACATAAATATAGCGTTCTCCTGCAGGGAGGTCTGCTGGGTGTTATAAAATCAGTAAGACCTCAATGGGTTCAAATGGACATCTTTTATAATTATTGCTATAAAATTTCTTGACAATGCATTTTGTTGTCCAATGGGTAAAGAAAATGATTTTCTGAAAGAATGGGTTTTGACAAAGAGAACAGCAGAGCTTAAGCATTTGTTCCTGTGTTCAAGCATATTTAAATTACCTCCGTTACTCTTACCTTTTGGACAGAAGCCAATATCCTGGAATAACTTTTTACAACGAGACTCCAGTCGGTGCGTGGCTGTATTTTCAGTTGTTTTCTGGTGTGGCAAGACATTGTAGGATATCTAGGGGGAAAAGATTAATTTGCTATTTAATGCAATTAAATTCTATTTGCCAAGCAATTCTTTTTACATGCCCTTGAAGAGACTGGGGAATCTGAAAGAGGATGAGGGCAATAAATGTATTCCCAGAAGTGGTTTTGAGGGAAGGAATTGACTCGTCCGTGCTGGAATTCAGGACAGAGCTATTGGCTGCAAATCATCAGGAAGGACCCTGTTACATCTTCCTTACGTTTCTCAACAGTGTGTCTCTTTGACTTGTATCTGGAAAGGAATTTCTATCCTGTTTATTCATATTTCCATAATAAAAAGGATATTACATTTCTTTTAGAAAGCTGAATAGCAAAGTTTCTCTTTCTGTGCTTGAGCTGCCCGTGGGATGTTGGCTTTGCCCGCCGAGTGCAGGGTTGTAGGGCAGCCCAGCTGTGCAGCTCTGGGTCCCGGGGGCAGCCTGTGGCAGAGAGCACGGGCTGCACCCTGTCGGGCAGGAGGCTCAGTGCTGGTGTCTCTTTGGAGGTGGAGACATTCAGAAGTGATTCAGCAGTTCAGTGCCTCAGCTTACTTATTTATTCATTCAATTTCATGTAAAGCGTCTCTACTGGATTTTTTTGACTAGTAGTGAATTTTGTATCCATCAAAACTGAATGGCATCTTGTACCTGTGTGGATAGACTGCATCAGTAGTATCTCCCTCCTATTACTTTCCATATTGAGGTTCTACCTTTTTTTTTTTTTTTCCTATTGTACATCATATATCATGGAAAGAGAGGCAGTTTTCTTGTGGATTGGTGATACTTCATGGATTTAATTGCAATTACAGTGATTGATGCTAGCTTGTGATCTAGTTCTTCTGGTCCATCTTGGAACAGGCAGGGAAATTCTACAGTACATAGGGGTTCTCTGTCTTTCTCCCTTTGATTTTGTTTTGCAATAAATGTCTCTCTTACGTAGCAAAACCCTCTAAAACTTCTTAAAGCTATGCCTGCATTCTTATGTTATTTGATTGCCCGGTCTCAGTAACAATGGGATTCTGATCTCTAAAGGGTCTCATAAGTCTGGCAGCATCACATACATAGTAACAACAGAAATTTAAAGCTAAATGTGTATTGGAGCAGGAAGTGCAAGAGCAATATGCATTTACCCCAGGAGTTAATTGGGTGGTTACGACATAATTATAGTAATGAAGTTGTTGGTTTGCAGTTGATAAATAACTGCCCAGTAACCTTTGATAAGATTTATGTAGCAACTAAGTTAGCTTGTTGCTTCTACTGTGTTCATTAGAAAAAGGTCAAGGCAAAGTAAACAGTGTATTTATTAATGTATCTGGATTTTGGGTGTTGGCAGCTCATATTTTTGACGTTTTTTTCTTGTGCTGTTTTATAACCATTGTATTAATTGTTTTTCTTACCTGAGATGAAAGCCAAATGCCTTCAAATACATTTACCTTTGAAGTAATTAAAATAAAGTGTCTACTGACCATAGCAAATGAGCAAACATGCTCTGCATGAAAATGAGAAATGATAAGGGAAAAATTGTTATGCAAGAAAACAGTAAGCGAAGGGGAAAAAAAGAGATTGTAGTTGCAGTTTCTTAACTGGAACCTTAGCAAACCTAATCAATTATTCTGAGGCATCTTACACATAAATATGTGTTAGCTGCTATAGCTTGGAGATATTTGTTAGGAAGATTGTCAGACTTTTGTATAAAGGGTCAAAGCCATCTTCTTCCATCCCTGTTCCAGGAAGAAATAATTTACAGGAATTCCAAGCATTTTGGAAGTTTCTTATTGTATAAAAAGGTTTTCATTCCTCTCACAACTCTTACCCGTTTTCTCATATTCTTGGTTGGATGGGTGGGCAAAAATAAGGCTGGGAAAATGTGTAATTCCTAAACAGATATAAAATGGAATTAGGTGAAGAACAGGGAACTCCCCTAGAGCTAGCTGAAGAAACGTAAATAGTTTGGCTGAGTTTTAAACTGATTTATTTATTCATTTCAGATGAGAAATGTTCTTCTGCTCTTTAAAAGTGTACACTACGGATATGCAGTTAAAAGCTTTCCAAATATTTAACATTGAGATTAAGACACCTAGGCTCAATCTTCAAACTACATATGTTGGTTTTGTTGTAAAACAGCAGCTCTGCTTCTTGGCAAAGTGTAGTTGTTTGCTCTACACAACACCCAGGACAGAGGTTCTCAAGCCCAGTTTGCTCATGTAACCTCAGCTGTGCAAGCGTATCTGCAGGACGTGTTCAGCTCTTCCAAGCTGTGTTCACATACTTCCACTGCTGTGCCCAAGGGAAGGGTATGTTCTCTTGATACCTGTGCCCCAGCGTGAGACTCCCTGATCTGAGCTGGGATATGTGTTTGGCCACTCTAAATGTAGCTTGGTAAGCCACTTGTGGCCGGTTGTAATATTCATGAATAATTGCACAGGTATTCACAATGCATCCTACTTTTAGAAACCCTTGTGAACAAAGATATGTATGCTGAATGTTTATAGAAGTCAGTAATACAGTTAATCAATTTATTTATATCTTTTTATTATTTGAGTACAGGGTTTCTCCAGCATTTGTCTGCATCAAAAACACAACATGTAAGTGTAAAATGTTAACTGACAGCCAAAAGAGTAGGTCACTTTTCAGACCACATGGTACTTCCACTCACTGCTTTCTTATTTAAAAGATGGGATGTTTATGGAAATGCCTGTATGAACAAACTTAATTTAAATTATGTAAAAACATGCAGCTGATTTTTTCTCTACAGAGTAAATATGCATCAGATGATACAACAGTTTTCCTAACAAGCAATTCATGCTTTTTTGACAGTGCTTGGTATGAAAGTGGGTTTTGTAGCTTTGCTCTGAAGATGAGGAGGTCCAGACTCCAGTGAAACAAAATACATTCTCTGTGGGTTTTAGAATTTATTTTAGCATTTTTAATTATTTTTTTTTTTATGTCAGTGATGGTAATTCTGCAACAGTGACTTCCATGGATCTCAGCTGTGCCAACATGATTTCAGGCATTCGGTTGAGACCCGGGGACCCTAGTTGCACAGACTGTTAGTATTCTGGAAACCTTTTGATGTTCTCTGAAAACTCCCAAAGTATCGCTGGTCTGCATTCCTACTGTCAAACTTCACTTAATATATACTAAATACTTCTGTTTGTTGGCTTAATCTTGGCTCTGATGTTGTTTCACACTAAAGAATCTCCTTTTAGTGTAGTGGGTGCTCTCAGATCTTCTACTTGTCAGCACTCACCACTTCTCCATCGCTGCAATTTATTCCAGTTGCTGCAGTGCATATGTATGGCAGCTCCATGGTCAGCAGCGTGGAAAGAAAACAGGATCGGGCAGTGCATAGAACTGTACACCTTCAACCTTTAGATGTATTTTGTTCTGGGAGTTTTTTCAGTCTGTTACAGTGCAGGCATTAACAAGGGGGCTTGGAAGGCCTAATGATTCTTTAGATTTAGAAAATGCACATTGAGAACTATGACCGAAACTCTCTGAAGTCAGTAGACAGACTCCAGTGGATTTTGACGGGCTCAGATTGGTCCCACAGGGCTTTATGATGATTTTCTGCATACACACTGCTTTTCAAATTCCTTGTCTTTTGGGTCTCCGGAGACATAAAATATTCCCCAAGCATTGAAACATCCCAGCAGAGGAAAATTAACCATTTCTGTTTATATTTTGGTGACTTTATTTGGATTTTAATGCAATTTCTTAAAGCATTTTGAAAATAATAAAGGAGAAGGCATCTTCCAAAACATCATAAAAAAGAAAAAAGATATATAGTAATCTGTAATGCAATGACAGCAATTTTTAGACTCAATGTAAAGGAAACAAAAGTTTGTATATCTTTGAGTCTGAATTCAACCCACAGAAGCAAAAGCCAAAAGAAAAGAGGTTCCACAGGACTCCTGTATGTTTTTGCTTGGTTCAATGTCTCTTATTTGTATAATGTGTCTTAAGCACGCCTGTGTTTATATGAAAGACTGAGGATTTGATTCTCAGACTTCTGCAGTACAACTTGGAGTAATTGTACTGAAGTCAATGGCCCATATCTTGCCACCAGGTCTTAAATAGAACTTCCAGTAGATTTCAGTAAAGACTTTTGCTTAAAAGTCAACAGCACAGCATGATTCAGGGAAATTACAAGGCTGCAAGGAAAATGTTAGTTTATTTTTCCTTTTCTTTTCAGAATACCTTGTGTTTGGGTCTATAAAATAAGATTATTACAAGTGATTCAAATCAGTATGGCATCAGCATTGGATCTTAGAGGTTTCAGTAACGTGTCTAAGCTTCATTGACAGTAAAACTAAGTAACTTTTAATTAAGACAGATTGAGAGCATGAGAGGGATATATCCTTGTGTTTCTTTCCAAAAATCTCCCTTGCTTTTTCTCAGCATAGAGATAAGCCATATTGCTGCCGGAACAACCTTTATATTCATTATGAATTATAACCCCCTTCTTTCCTATCCCAACAGAAGCAGCAGCTACTTTACGGTGTACAGCTTGCCAAGTCATAATTGAACCCCATTCACCAGTGCTGCTACCGGTGTGCACAAATAGAAAGCGGGAGTGTTTTTTGAGGGAGGAGATGAGTGTTTCAAAGGAGGTGGTCAGTACCTGGGCTGTGAGATAGCACTGGGGGCAGACTTTGTATAATGTGCCGAGAAAGCAAAGTCGTTATGAAGCAGCAAGTGAGACTAATGACTGACACATCTTTCCAGAACTAAAGAAAACTTAGAAGAAAAAAAAATGTGTTTCTTCTTTGCTTAATTTTAAGGCTGTATATGAAATGAGTGCCAGAAGCTTGCTATAAATCCAAAGGTATGAGTTGCTGTTTCTGATGGGAGATGGAGGCAGAACTGGATGATGTGATCCCGTGATGTGCTGCACCTTGTTGTGCACACACGTGAATGTGATTGTGTTCTGTTGGCGTATATTGTTGTAACCATGCAGAAAACGACAAAGCTGCTTCAGTGGAAAGCTGGTATCAGTGGCATCATAAGCAAGGATAGGAGTTTGGGCATTTCCCTCTCATTTTCCTTGCTGTCTCTCAGCTGCATGCCCTACTTGTGTCTGGTAGCAACTATGACAGAATGGCAGCTGCTCTTAGAGTTCAGGTTTCTCCATCGTCTTGTAATACGGATAAAATGTGATTTCCTCAGTGTGGGTGAGATAAAATGGATAGAGCAGAGCTCCTTTCTCTTGCTAGGAAAATGATACAAATGCAGCCACAGTGCTGGAAAAATGCATTGTGTGCATGCAATGATTCCAGCTGATGAGGTGGGCTACAGTGTGTATGGTAAGGAACAGGTGGTCAATAGCCAGTTCTAGCTGCATTAAAAGTAGTACTCATTTGCAATGTGTTGGAAATGCCTTTTTCTCATTCCTTTTAGACATTAGGCCTAATACTGTTTTCACTAATTTAATAGACCATATTCTTGGGGGACCCTGTAAGCAGTTTCCTGTGCTCAGACTATGAAGAAGAGTTGTAATCTAGCTGCAAATGCTCACTGAGGAGTCCTCCTGTGGTAGGAGAACTCTCTGCTGGCTATTAGCAAGCCAAATGTGGGTCTACACTTCTGATACCCTCTTACAGGTCTGCAGAGACAATGTAACGATGATGTGAGAAGAAAGAAGATCCTTGCCTACCACACTGCACATATCATCTGCCAAAATGGGGCAAACCAAGGATGTTATATTCTAGGATCAATGAGCATGGGCACATGGGAGTAAATTTATACTGTAATTTCAGTGTCCCCGCTGTCCTGTGGCAGCTATCGGTGACAGAGTCTTCTGCTGTGGTAAAAGTGACGTAGCCTGAAGCTGTAAGCTGCCTTGGATAAACCATGTGGTAAAAGAGCGTCACAGCTTTTTCCCATGATATACATAAGAAATCTCACATGTTACCTGCAGTATAGCGCCACCTCCAAATTATGCTAGGAATCCCACAGAACTGGAGACGTCCCTCACAGTCCTTTCCCACTTTCTGCAGCAAACAGAGGTTGGGGACTGAGGAGTTTTTCCCTGTATCTATTCCTGTCCTAGCATGCTGTTTGGAAATGAAGGAAGCAACAGTGTGAAAAATGCTCCTGCTCTCCCATTTTGATGTTTGTTTCTCTCTTGCTTGGTAGGGCAGTTATTTGATAACACAGCTATCCTGAATCCACCTAATGGAACTGCTTAAAGTGGGCCACTTCAAATATTGGACATAGGAGGAACGCGCACTTTATACCGATGATCTCTATATAGACAGATCATAAGTTAATGTAAAGATATTGGTGGAATAAAGCAAGGTCTTACCATTTCTTTTTCAGTCAAATGTATTTTAGGTTGTTGTGATGCTTCATTTCTGAGAGAATTTTCTGTTCACTTAATAAATAAATCTGTAAGATGCACTCTCAAGCATAAGTCTGACCCCAAGGCTCTGGTAAGCACGTTAAGCAATACAATGTACAGTGAAGTGCATTTCACTGAAAATAAGGTAAAGATACATAATGGTTCAGGATAAATACGGGTAAAAGGGCTCTTTTGTGTCCAACAGGTTTTAAAGCTGCTCAAAATTACATGCTTTCAAATGTCACAAAGATATTTTTCCATAGCTGTCATATAAGAGATGAATTAAAGCTATGTCTAAAAAAAGAATTCTTAAAAAATATTGACGGAAGTGCTTTTTATTATTATTTTTGCTTCATTTTTTCTGAGGTTTGGTGTACCATTATGAATTTACATTTGTAATGATACTTCGCTGCCCATGCTTAGAGCAGGCCAGGAGCTATCTGTGCAAATCCAGTCCAGAAGCTGAGCATTTCTGTTAGCCCTGAAAGGCAGGGTTTAGTAGTTTAGGCGCTGCCCCTTAAATATGTGGCTGATGAAATGGAACTGCATTGGAACCCACAACTTGGAGTGCAGGTGCAGCAAGCACGTGCCTTTCAAAAGACATAATTTCAAAACACCCTGCAAAACACTCTGGCCTCTTTAGTCTGAAAAGAATGGATGGTGTGTACTTCTCCACTGTCATATAGACTGCCCTAATTCAGTGAAGCATCTCTGCTCCCATGTGGAGGCACTCTTACTCCTCCAAACTGTAATTGCATTTTTATCCTGAATATTATTTATGTTCTCTCTACACAGGTTTCAGTCACTAATATGAACAGAGAGAGAGCGAGAGAGAGCCATCTTGTGGAAGATTGCTTTAATATCTTCCAGTTTTAGATGCTAGGCACTTCAGAAGCTCTTAATTCTGTAGACCTTATTTGAGACCTCAATTACAAGTGAGTGTCCTATAATATTTATACAGATGTGTCGGTTTCTGCGCAAACCCATGTTAAGTGAGAAGGGAATGATACTGCTTCAACATTTGGCTGCTGGCACTTGATACGTGTGAACAGCATGTTCTTTTGCCCCATCTTGAACTACATAATCAGCAGTTTCTTCTCTTCTTTCCATATTGCTGCTGAGCACAATTTAGATATTAAATATATGTCTTGATTTGCTTTGTAACAGACTGCAAATGAAGCTTCACTGCCTCATCTTGGAAATGTGCAGTGGAAGTAGAATTGAAAATAATATTTTTCCCTTCATCATTACTGCTTTCAGTTGAATAAATGCACAATTCTTCCAGACTACAGCAAACATTAAAAAGCTGTTCTCATCTACAGGTTCCAGCCTGAGAGGCGCAAAATGCTTGTAATGAAGCTGCAAACCATGTGAAAACAGAGTGACAAGATCTTCTGTGTAGCAGAGAGGGACTCCTGCTTCAAGCAGAAAAAGAAAAGAGCAGAGGGCATCTTTCCGGTAAGAGATGGTGTGGGTCTAGGAAGGCCTGAGCTCTTGAAAAAGGGAAAATGAAAATGGTGCCTAATGTTCTAGCTTCTCTTCCTGAGTTAACGGGATGAGCTGCACTTTTCAACCCCTGGTATGGGACAAGGAAGAATGGTGCCAGGTCACTGCAATGCCCTGTGAAAGCAGAGGGGACAGACTGAACATATGCAAGTTGGCCTATTGCATGTTCTGGTCAGTCATCTATCTACCTGTTTGTGTGGTGATTAGCATAAGACTATCTACTGCCTTAAATGCTGTAGTCGACAGGTGCTCTGAGGGTATTGAAATTCCTGTTAATCAAAGCTGTCGATCCCTTTCAACATGCTTGATTTCATTATCAGTGGGAAACTTAGCTTGATTTAGCTTTAAAGATGTCAGTTGTTTTTCTGCCTTATTTTGCAAAGGATTTATGAGCTACGAAATAGGGAGAGATCAAATTTAAAATCAGTTTAATGTAGTCTTTTGATAGATCAATAATAAATACACATTTAGAGAAATATTTTGCATGCAGAATCACAGCATACCTTTAGTTTTGATACAGAAATTAACATAGTGCTTGGGGGGTTGAGCTGTTTTGGTTTTCCCCATCACCAGTCTATTTGCTGTATTTTGGAATTTGCAGTACTTGATTCAAAGTCAGTTTTATATGGAAAAGACGTGTCTATGATGTGCCACATTCAAGGTTTGGGAAACTAGACTGAATTGCATGAAATGCTTGTAAGTATTAGCAAAAATATATGTTTTTGAAGTGTGGAATCTGAAAGAATCAACTGAATAATTGTTGCATGAAGCTGGGAAATCTGTAACGATGTGATAGTGTTGATTTAAAAATGAAATCAGCCGTAACACTGACAGACTATTACTCTTCTATCTCAAAACACAGATTAGCCATTCAGTTGAAAGAAACTTTCTTTACCAAATGATATAATATTTCCCTTTGCCTTTAGAAAAGCCAAACTGAAAAAAAAAATTATCAAATGAAAAGGAGAGTTACATATTTACCAGTATGTGAGAACTGATGAGTCAGCCCTGAGTGGACCTGCTCCACCGGGAGCACTTTTCTAGGAAACAGCATTCCCTTCCACTTGATGGGCTACTGCTCTGTAGCAGTTGCTCAGCAATGCTGAAGGACCCCCTGCCCTTTAGCCACAGATCTCCTCCCAGATGGTGACTACTATAACTGGAAATGCCCCAACTCTGCTACCTGTTTTCCTGTGTAGAATGACTGTTTCAGAATAGTCAAAAACAAAGGATAATGCTATATTGCACTCTGGCTTTTTCTGATCTTTCATTACAAGCCTAAAGTGTGTGTGTGTGTGTTAAGCTGTAAATGTCATTACCTATTTCTCATGAATATTTCAGATTCAGATATTTACAGGCTATTGTTCTCATGAGCAAAACATGTTGTTTCTGGATACCTCAGTGATGAGTGAAACAGCCTCAGTAAGATGAAATAAATCTATCCTGAGTGTGAAGTACTCCGTAGCATAGTTTTGTTTTATTTTGGTTTTTTACTTGAATAGTCAGAGATGAAAAACAATGTAACATTTGATTTAAGTCTGGTTATTTGCCTGTGCGACATAACAAATGCCATAATATTTCCTTAGTTTTTGTCAGATGTCAAGGTACCTGAACTGCTGGTTAACGTTACTGTCTTAAATATCACTGTTTTACTGTGGCATATATTTCCAGTTGACACTAGGGAGAGGGGGCTCTGTCTCACTTGCACACACCAACCCTACAGCAATTCAGAGCAAACAGTGTCCGTCTCTCTCCCTTTTGCCATCTGAAAAAGGGGCTGTGAGCCCCTGATGCTGTGGGGAGGCAGTGGCTGGGGCTAAGGGGGTGCAGGGGGGTTGGAAAGGATGCTCAGCAGGGTCTCCACTGCTGGGAGGCTGAGGGTGGGGGACTGGTGCTGGGTGGGCCTGGGGAAAGGAATGGCATGGATACTGCTCTGCTCTGCCTATAAGTCCAACAAATTGGCAGTGGTGAGTTTTGTCAGCCAGAGAAGGCACTCAGGTACTGTTCAGTGGTATCATGCAGTTCACAAATGTAAAACTGCTTTCAGTGAACACGGAGAAAGTAAGAATGAGTCATGATGAGCTCTCTGCATTATTCTGATGTGTATTGTGGGTTTCTTCAAACTTGTGCATTGCTGCCTGAGTGAATGCACCTTTATGTCAAGGAAGTCTTTAAAATGATCTTTAAAATTAGAAGAGGGAAAAGGAAAGTGCTGGCACAGGTAATAAAACTTTGGATGCACAGCTTTAAATTGTCACAGTAACAGTCCAGAGTAGGATGGTTTACTTTCTCCAGGGCTCACTTGATAGCCAGGGAGAATTGCTATTCTGTTTTGAGGGAAGGAGAGACTAGGGGGAGAGGAGGGAGAGATGCAGACCCTGGGAAGAACCAGGGCACCAAGAAATTGCAGGCAGAGGACTTGCCGTTTATCCCAAGCTGGACAGGCAGGTCAGGGTATCTCGAGCACGGGAAAAAGAGGTTGTACGGAGGTAGGAGAATGTATGTATGGAACATTCCTTTGGCTTGCTATGATGATACTGGTGCTTTCCATCACTGGGTGAAAAAATAGCCAATGCTTTCTTTTGTTTGTGAATTGCTTTAAATGGTTGCTGTCATGGTGCAGCACGGGATAAATCCTGTGAGAAGTCCATCCTTGGCTGTTTGGCAAGGGAATAGCTAACCATGGCTGGTATGCAGGGATGTGCAGTCTAGGTGCTGATATGGGAGCTGGTGAGTTTTTGGATTTCATTCTGGGAGAGGTAAAACCCCAAGGCTTTGCCAGTGCCACACCATAAATATCAGATCCTGGGAAAGGGCTGCAGATCAGAGCCATCTAGTCCAGTAAAGGTGACGTGAGCTGTACCAGGAGAACAGGGAGGGCAAATGCTCAGTTTTCAACAATGCAGAGTACACTGTTGGAGGAAGTGCCTTTCAGTAATGTCAAATAAATTATAATCCAACATTTTATTTTCTGTAGCATTTCAGTTGTATATTAAAAACATTAAATTACACTGATAGAGTGAGTGTAATATTCAAAGGTCTAAACAGTCTTTTTCAATGCCTCTTTCTAAGTGATACTTGGGAATGATACATATCCTGCGCAGTGGGTGTTGTTATGTTATAAGATTATCTAAGTCTGAGTAGTTTACATCCTGAAAAAATACTGAGGATTCAGCTTCTTTTTGCTTCCACCCCAGTGTCTCTGTGCTTTGATTTTTATGACCAGTATGTCATTTGGTAATTAGTATTCTTCAGCTTTCTGTAGTCTTTGTAATAATGCTGGCACCTTCACCTACCGATGACATTAGTAAATAAATCAATTTAATTTTTATGCACCTGTCAAATTGGAACATTGTAACCAGAGAATTTGATAACTATAAACCAAACTATTATTTTTATAATGCTCTTATTCCATAAAGGGTTCTGCAATTTCCCCAAGATAATTAGGGAAACAGATCACAAGAGCTCTGGGATGTTTGTGTCACATTACTAAGTTTCTCATATGCTATTGGTTCGTCATCACCGTCTGATAACCTGGCTGTGGCAGAAGTGAAGGGAAAAATCACATTGTCTTCTTTGTCCAAGATATCTAAATGGAAGGCTAGCTAGAAATAATTGCAGACAAATCCAGGAATCTTTCTGTGTCAGCCATACAGGATCGTGTGTATCATCCGGAATGCCTTGGGCTTATGCTTTGAGTTATAAACTGCTACCTCAGAGCTCCCTGTGCTCACATACAGCTGCTTTTTCCAAGGCCACTTCTAATTCCTCTTATGGACTTGCACAAGAGATTGCTCAGAGGTGGTGTCACTGCTGAGGACACATTCAGGGCTTTTCTCGCACCCTCAGGATCCTCTGCCATCAAAATGAAAAGAAGCCGGAAACATTTTCCCCCCAGCTCTCTGTCTTTCCAGAGAGTCCCAAGTCACCCCTAAAGAGCAGCTTTGTAAGAGAAGAAATTTTCCCAAATGACAGGTGCTTTGTAAACGTTTTTGGGGGGTGAGTTAGAAGAAGAAAGGCTCCCATCTCACTATGTCTCTTCTCTGTGCCTGCAGAAGGTCTTCTGCTCGCTGTCATATTGCCAATGTAGCAAACGAGGCTGCTGGAGACAGGGTAGACCTGCTCAGTACATACATTTCAATGCAATAGTTCACTGAGCCATGCTGCCTCTCTCTTGCATATGGTTGAGGGAATTGTTTTACAATAAAGTAAAACAATTGATTTAATTCCTTGTTCCTCACTATGCCTTTCTGCACAAATCCAATGATACTGGCTAATGACATGCTAAGGGGAAAATGGTATGTAGGAATGATCCGTACAAATGCTGCTGTATATTTTTGCAGGCCACCACTTCTTATGAGTAAGGAAAAGATGTTGCCTGGAGTAGGCAATTATTGCATCTCAATTGTTACAGGATAGAGGTTTCTTTGGGCCAAAATGAGTGTGCAATGCAGTTTTCTGACAGTCTCACAGCATCCTTCACCTCAGCAGTAATGTCCCCTATAAAGAGCTTTGTATACAAGCCGAGATCAGCACTATCTTGCACTAATGACAGAGGCTTTACAGTTTTAGGGAAGTTCTGTCAGCATGCAAACTGCAGAAAATCCTAAAATGAGTTACCAATATGTAAGATGTGTTGCAAGTGCATGGACGTGCTCCTCTATTTGTAGACACTTATCAATTAACATATGATTCCCAAAATTGTCTAGCCAGTAGCAACTGTACGTATTTGAAACTGGTGCAAGTTCATTACATTGGTGATACTGGACAACTCACTCTGTCGTTTATGTAGTTGAATAGATTGATTTAATAAACCCACAGCTTCTTAGTTCTTCTACTTTCATCGTTTGAATTCTTGAGCCTCGACCACAAAAATTACTTCCAAAGTGCCAATATCACTTCCAAGTACAGCCAATATCTAACCTGACTACTAACCTTGTTGTCTCCATTGAAAGAAAAAGTACATTGACAGACATCTTTCTTCTGAAAGAACCATTTATAGTGTTGTAGCTGTTAAGTAGTTGCAGAATAGCTGCCTGCTACAGGAAAAATGCAAGTCAGGCAGCCCTCCGACCTTTGGTGTACACTAATTACGATATGAATTGTGTGAATTTCATTTGTACTCACGTATTTATATATATCTCATTAATTTGTTACAAAGAGGGAAAAAATCATTACTGTAGAGTCAAATTGCCTGTAAATGACTTAAGGAATATGTTAATGATCCTGCTCCAAATGAATAATTATAAAGCAGGTGCACTTGAGATGTGATCATTTAACTGACAGCAAGCAGCTTCTAATGTCTTGAATATCCATGATAATGGTGATGTCATAGCAGCCAGTTAAAATCATTGCTCACATCCTCCATTTAATACACAGGAGAACTGTGGGTATAATTCCCATATAGAGCTATTGCCGTGCTTATTTAAGGAATGGTTAATTTATAAACAAATCAAGAAGTCACTCTGCATTGATTTTAATGCAATATGTTTCCGTTAAAATGTCATGCTATTGTCTCAAGTAGAAAATAAACATTGATGGCAGAAGGCATTACTGCATCAAATTGACATTACAGTTTAAATTAACTTGGCTCAAAATGTCCCAGTTTAATAGAGATGTGAATTGTGTTTCACCTGCTTTGCTACTAACATCCAGCTAAACTTTTCACATTTATTTTTTTTTAAAGGTGCGTGTAGTTTAGTTGCCTGCAAAGTTGATGCCTCTGAGAGTCAGGGATGTATGCTCTGCAGTGCACAAAATAGCCCCTGCCTGCAGACGAGTTGTCTCATTAAGAAGAGATTTGAACTCTTTAAAAAGCAGTCTTCATTTGGGTTTATGTCCCACTTAATTTTATATAGCTGTGCAACATGTTAAGCTTTTCAGTTTTCATTGTGGTCAAGATCAGATTTTAAGTGTCTACCATTCCAGAATTTAAATACTCTGCCTTGAATGTGCATGAGTTCACAGAAGGCAGCAGTGTGCTGCCTAGGGGTTATCTCCATGATAATAGCAATGAAACTAGAGCAGGAGCTAAATATAGAACAGTTTTTCTGCATCTATTTTATGTGTTGTCATGTAATTACAAATAGATGAAGAATTAAATCTCTAAGCTGCAGTGAGGTTTATGAGGAAAACCTACAGAATTCCTAAAGTAAAAGGGGTTCCTTCCAGGTAAGGTTACCACTCCATGCCTTAAGAAGAACACTACCACCTTATTTAGAATAATAGTACTTTATTGAGGCAGGTTATTTTAGCGGCAAGAGTCTGTACTAGGAAGGGAGAACTCTTTTGAAGATATCGGTTCCAAAGCATAATAAAACAGGTGCATCTTAATAGGTCTACTAGGAATGTTTTAGCTGTTAGCATCTTTTAAATGCTTCTGCTGAGAAACCCTGTTTTCATAACAAGGTTGGTGAGTATTAAACCTGTGATAGTTCTTTCTGGGATTACTATAATTTACAAAAACAATAAAAACCTGCTTAAAAACATTTATGTATTTATAAATGTTGTAATCCAGGGGTCCCACTGATATTTGTGGTGAAAGATATGCCTAAGGGCACATAACCCTGCTTGTACATTGCCAGGACTGCAATCTGGTTTATGACAAAACAGATTCATTTATCTCCAAATAAATAAATTACTTTTGTGAACATTTAGAAACATTTGCATAATTAGGCTGTAAGATCTTAGCAGTCTTTTTCATAATAATTAAACTAATCTAATCTTGGACAGGGTAAACAGACTTACTAGGCTGAGAGCAGCCTTCAGGCAAGGAACTTACTACATTCTACAGGAACTGTAAGGCTGATGATGTTTGTTAATTATGCAGAGCTTTTACTCCCCAGTAATAGCAGCGTTTGTATTGCCTGAAGCTTAGATAGCTACTCCCAGGCACATAAAATTAGGCTTTGGGTTTTTTTGTCATTCTTAAAAAAAAAAATAAAATAACCCAACAAAACCACCCAGCAAAACAACAAAACCACAAAACAAAACAAAGAAGATACTTCAAAATGATTATACGCTTTCAACAAGGAGGCATTAACCTTACAGTGTTGGATCCTAGATCTGCGTACAATTGGCTCACCCTTCAGTCATGTGGTCGTGATTATCTTTAGATCTGGAGCCTTTCATGCCATATAGGGATACAGACTTGTAAGGCTTGGTAAAAGAGCAGCAAAAGGCACCGCTTCATTTTCTGGGGACTTCAGGAAGAAAAGATTGAGAATATCAAATAGGTCTTATGCAGAACCAGTCTAAGTCAAGCAGTCAATTAAAATTTATTATCATATGTCAAAAAATGAAGACAAGCAACATTACCTGGCAAATCCTGAAAAGACTTCATTTCTTTAAAGAATTTGGCTTCTTTATCTAGTTCTATATAAGCCGTCTGTCCATGAAGACTTCAACTGACAATTGAACTCCAGAAGAAGGATTTTTTTTCTGCTTACAAACAGGTTATGACATTAACAAGGATGATATTCAAACTCTACAAATTTTTAAAAAAAAATCTTCTAGTAAAGCTGTTTCATAGACAAGAATTTAATTTCTGAATATTATTTTCCTAGAAATAGGGTGTGAAAGGAAATACTCCTGAAGTTTTCTTCTGCTTTGTTTCATTTAGAATATTTTTATAAAATGTGATTAGCCCTTAAAAATCCGATTTATACTTCATCTTTTTTTTTTTCCTCAGAATTTGCATACAACCTCACAATGCATTTCTTCTTTTCAGTAAAGATTGAATTATATCTGCATGGGAATACTGATGCCTGAGTCCTTCAAAATAGATGGTTAAACCATATAAAATTGGTATAGCATGAAGGATTTCTATTAATAAGCTAACCAAGGGCTGGACTTTATTTGCAGCAAGAAGTATCTTGTTTTATGAATTTCTCCTGTTAATGTCAAGGAGATTGTCCAGCAGCATTTACTCAGGGAACAAAGTTGTCAGAATCTAGCTCTGAAAACAAGTTACATCAGGATTTGCTGATGAAGAGTTGACTCATGGATCTGAATAACCATCAGTCTTTCAAGGTCTGGAGGGCCAGAAGATCTGAAACAGGTGACATTTCTATGGATGTGTTTTCCAGAATAAACGAGTGGGTAGAGACAAGAAATTGATAAAAAGAAATTCATTTTCAGCTCTTGCCTCTTCTGGCCTGTACAGCTGAACCATCATCATGCGGTGTAACGTACGTATAATAAGCAAACATTCCACCACCAACTACCTTCTGCACAAGAAAGAGGAAAAAATATAAATTCTCCCACTGCAGTTTGAACTACCCTTCTTCAAGCTTTATTCTTTCTCACTGCACTGTTCTTTCCTGTGCACATTAGTTCACCAAATTTAGTAAGTCCAGTGTGTCTGCCAGTCATTGCTATAAGCTAGTGGGTTGTTGCTGTTTCAATTAGCATTTTGTGGTATTGTCAACGGCACGCATTCAAGTACCATGTGTTGCTCTTTATTAACTTTTATGGGGGAGTAATACAAATTGTTTGTATCAATAAAATTAATCAGAAAGAAAAATCCTGTTTTAAAGTGATGAATTGTATAAATAAATTATGGCTTTCTCTAGTCTCTAGATGGCCTTCCAAAAAAGTTTTCATTGTGAAAACTCTGAGCTAGAACAGTTTCTCCCAGTGCTGTGCATATCATGGAAAGAGGGCTAGAAGGGAGCGGTTTGGGCTCCCTGGTCACTGAAGCAGCCATTGGTTTCTGTGTGGAGTGCATCCCCACACAAGACCTTCTTCCTCCTGTCTTTGCAGTGCAGCGCATGCTGCATATAAGCTAGTTATTTGCTGGTAATACAGAAGAGCAGGTTTAGGATAGAGTAGTTAAGAAGGTTAATTCAACATCAGTAGGCTGGACTACTGGATTTGCAATGGGAAAATGTGGCACCATTGCTGTTGTAATTCCTGCCCTTAGTGCCATTTCACATACAGTTATTGCTGAGTCCTTGGACCAGTGGTGGCCAGAAGAGGCTGGAGGAGTGAGTGGGGAGCAACTCTAAGCCTCTTGTCCTGGTAACAGCAGGAAATCTAGGAAAAAGACACATTGTTTTTAGCAAAGAACACAAATTTTTTACATTATAATATGGAAAAGGTGCATTATGTAAAATATCTAGTGTCTCTGGTTACAAATTGCCTTTGATAGTTTACAGCTTGAACATGAAACAATTTTTCATCAGATTAGTTTTATTAGGCACATCACTTAAAATTTTAACACTTCTTTGCAAATTTCTGTATAGTGTATTTAACTATACATTGTGCAATGTAATACGCACCTTCATCTCTATCTTCATCTCTATTGTTTAGCAATGGGAGTAAATGAGCACTCTTTTTTTTTTTTTTTTTTTCTTTTTCCCCCTGCCCCTTCTCAAATTGTGAGTCAAATTATAGGAGAATATATATGGCATTGGCTTCTGTTTTTCTCTATGGGAATGAAATAAGACCAAGCAAAAATAAAGCTGGTGCCATTTACTCTGTTCACCAGACCTTCTTGGTGTTAAAGTCCAATTCTCCCTCCCTTTCCCCTTGTCTCCTCAGAAGAACGAGAAAATGGTACATAAGGGGTTGCTTTGAGCCACAGTTGCTTCTTGGACGTTGTCTGAGTAGGTGCAGTTACGTGCTGCTGCTCTTGCAGGATAGAACTGGGCTATCAAACACATGTACCACCTTCTGCTTGGAGAATGGCACAGCATGTTGAGGACATTAGCCGCTTCCCAAGACAAGGCTAAGTTGAATATATGCATATGATTACAGTTCATTAAAAGAATAGATTTTTTTTATATAATTATAGGTTTGTGAGAAATACAGATATTTGCGTTGTTATTAGGTCATCTGCAAATCACGGACCAGACAATAGCTTGTCTTATGTAGATAATCCAGTTTTTTCAGTCCCTGTGTGGTGATTTAAAGTTATTGCATTCATATTGGTAGCTTTTTGTCTTTTCTAGCTCTGCCTTGATGTTAGAATGTCAGTTGGGTGAAATTATTTCAAGTCTTGAACCCTGAGTAGTTGAAGTACTGAATGTTTTTGTCAGTATAAAGCTCGTTTTCAACAATCACTCGTGATCAAGGTGTTCTAAATTATGTTTACCCTGTGAACTCTTTGAAAATAGTATTTTAGGAAAACTTGGTATATGCAGGTATTGTTCTCTTAAGAGTTGGGGGGGGGAGAATTAAAAATTGCCAGCTATCTCATTTCCGACACTTCAAAGCATATTTACTAAAGATATGTTGACTGGATTTCAGTATAATTTTGTGTGAACGATTTATCTTGTCTGGACCAGAATGTAAACTTGCTAAACATTGTAAATT
Source organism: Tringa tobata (assembly GCA_033628505.1). Lineage (NCBI taxonomy): Eukaryota > Metazoa > Chordata > Aves > Charadriiformes > Scolopacidae > Tringa > Tringa tobata. Next base: position 783,704 of record JAHREE010000033.1, read on the forward strand.
AATCATTTTTTATGGGGGGAAAAATGCTTACTGATTTGCATTATACACAGCAGCCCAGTTGCAGAAATTTATGTTTTTTCAGTAATGTTAGGAACAGGGACCACTAATAATTTGGTAGTATGGAGCAGGGATTTTCAAAGGTGGCTAAATAACAAAAGCGTAAATCAATGGCATAGATGCTCTTAAATTACTTAGATTGCTTTGAAAAGTTGAGATTTAATTCTCTCCTTATGTCTTCACTATAACCTTTATAGAGTATAAGGATCAATCCTTGGTCCCTCTTGCTCTAAAATCACTATTATTGGATAGTTTGGGATTTTTTTTTTCCTGTATTGTATTATGTACTGAAAATTCTCACACTTTCATGTCTGGTTTAAAAGAAATTGCGCTTACTTCAAGTTAGGAGCTTGGGACCACTTCAAAGTGAAGGGAATCCAAACCTTGGTAACTCCATCAAAAGCAGTTGAATAAAACTGTCAAAAGCAGTAACAACCCTCCAAAACCCAGAACTCAATGGATGCAGATCTAAAAGATTGCATTATGCTCCAGTTTTGTATTACGTCACATTTCTTGCTCTTTGTGCTGTTATTTGTGTAGCGATGCCAAAAGATCCTTAAAACGTTGACTAAAATGACTTCAAGGAAAAAGATTGAATGGGGTGGAGCCAAAGATGCCTAAGAAAATTGAGACTGAAATGATTAGACTAGCATCTCAAGAAAAATAAGCTGCACAGCTTTCACTTGTATCTGTATGTTATTTTTACCGGAGGTCATGACTAGTGACTATTTGAATCTTTCACTTGTTAATGAATTCCCTATCAATCAGTGTAAAAGTCTTGGAAGAAAAGCTGCTGTTTAGGAGATGTGGAGGGGTGTAGATGAATTCAGCCACTCCTGGGTGAAGTGAAAAATCTGTTTATCCGACAGTGCTAAAATCAAAAATAATTTTAGCACAAACCTGATTTTTGTGATCCTTGATGCTCTTGATCAGAAATAATATTAGTCTAAATATGTCTACTGCAGACGCAGTAGAAATAGGATTGTTAGGAGGCAGGTCTAAGTGAGAAGGTAAGAAGGGACCTGGCAGTTCCTTAAAGAAACACTACGGGCACAGTGCAAATTATCCCATTGAGGAGGAAAGATAGGAAATACAGTAAGAGCCTGAGTTGGCTAAATCAAGAGCTCTTCACATACTTCAAACATACGAAGGAAGATTGCACAAAGTGGAAACTGGGTCAGCTCGCTAAGGCCAACTGCAAATATATAAATCAGAGAAGCTATTCAAGAGAGTGGGAAAGTGACAGTGGAAGGGCTCAATTGTCCTGCCTTTTGTGTCACATTTCAATATAAAGGTCAGCTGCAATAAGGTGGCCTAATACCAGCACTAACAGAAAGAATAAGGAAGAAACAGGTTACACAGTATTTATAAAATTAAGATATTTTCGTGCCGGCTGGGCAGGTGAACTTAGTCCTTGGTACTTAATGGGCTGGTTGGTGAACTCTCAGAGCCTCTAACAGTTATCTGTAGGAACTTCTTAAGGACAGACAAGTTACCTAGATGTTAGAAAATGCAAATATAGCAATTATGTATAAAGAAGGGGGAAAGTGAGGTACTTATAGAACACCCAATTTATTCCAATTGCTGGAAAGGCACTAAAATACATAGAAATGTACACAGTAAGTAGTTAACAATGGTTCATGACCAAAATACATGTTGTATGAGTATCCAGGGGTTTCTGTTCTGGCCCTGATATTATTCTTGCATTCATTAATGACCTAACTGATGGGCTAGAGAGTAGCTTATTAAATTTGCAGGTGCCACCAAACTAAGAGGACTTCCCAATGGGGAGTGAGGCATGGGATTTACAAATATATGAAATCTATGTGGAAAGTACTGGTGAAAAAAGAGTTTTGTAGAAAATTGTGTGGTGGTCATGGTGGACCACACCTCAGAATTAAGTAAAAACTGGCAAGCTCTTGCAAAAATTGCAAATGAAGTACCAGGATATAAACATAAGGAACAATTTATTGTTCCCAGTTTCAGACACTCTGCTACAAATAAGTTGTGAACCAAACGGAGGTAGTCCAGAGGAGGGCAGTGAGAGTTTTTAGAGGTTATGACCTGCACAGAATGGTTAGAAGAGGAGTAATTAAGCCTAAATAAAATTATACCGAAATGTGTTTGCGTATGTAAGCACAGGATAATAGGCAGCACATAAAGAAATAGCTGCTATAAAAAGAAAAGAAATTATTTGTTCTCCATGACTGTGAGTGGGCTTCAACATGATGCAGGTTAGATATTTAAGAAACTTCCTAATAATGAGGGATGTTAACATTGTAGTGTGAAAATCACTAGAATAAGCTATTCTTAGAGGAGACTATGGATCTCAGTGTTTGTTTGGAAACAAACAAATATCAAATATGGGTGTTTTAAGGACATTAGTTCCCTTGGTAGGACAGGGGATAGATGACATTTTGTATCTTTTCCAGCTGTTTGTTTGCTTCTACTTTATCTCCTACCTGAGTGTAAAATGAGTGACAAATTCTAATCTGAGGAATCACATGGAAATCTGGGCATGAGGGAGCTGCTAGTAGTTCACTTTTTTCCTTGATGAGCTCTTACTCTGAGCACTACTTCATGAAAGTATGAATAATGGAAGTATTTTCTGGTGCACTGTGCTGATGAATAAATGTCTCTTCCTTTCTTTCCTTACTCTCCACATAGAAGGAATCCACTCCTGTTGTGCATGTGTCCCTCAAGTACAAGATGTGAATAATCTGGCTGTGTGTAGTCCATACACTACTACTTTGGGAGGGGATAGGGTGAGGCCAGACACTGTGCCACCCACAGTGACCACCCAGAACTCTTAGTTTTTCTTTTAGCTCTCTAGGGGGTCTTGTGAGTTGTTGTCGGAATAGTCAGTGCAAAAGGTTTCATTGCACAGCATTTTCTTGCTTATACAATCCTGTGGCCAAGACAAGCAAATAACAAATGAATGATGAGTTTACTGCTCCAAAATCAAGGCAGAAACCTATTCTCTAGCAGGGCATGCCTTTGAATGACGGATGTGTGACATTTGTCTCCTTACATGAGAACTGTAGCCTGTAAAGCATTCAGTTTATAAATTATTCATCAAATACACCCTAAACTCTAATACGGTTCTAAGGAGTGTAAGAGAGCCATAAGCTTTACTTTTGATAAATAAAAAGACCTTAATTATCTGATAGGCAGCACAGAGTTAATCAAAGAGATTCTGAAAGAAACAAAGCGGCTGAGAATAAGGCGGAGATAAGAGAATCCACCCTAGATAATACTCCTGGAGTATGTATTGGGGAAGATACTAATTCATGAATACATGTGGCATGTACCCACCTGACCTAAAAAAATAATTCTTTGCCTGGATTAGACTTATTTTTCCTCAATCCTAAACTTCTCATTAAAGAGAAGAAGGCTTTGTCAGCAGGTTGAACAGGAAGACACAGGCAGAGAGGGAGAGTACCATAAGGAAGACAGCTGTGTTTTCCAGGAGAAGCAGGAATGAGCTGGATCTTTCTTCATTTGGAATAAAGTGGTTACACTGAGGTAATGAAATATTTAGATAACTCTGTTCTGTGCTTTGGACCTATTTTCCTAAATTGTGTATTCTTTGGCAAAGAGCTAAAACTTTACTTTTGAAAGAGCTGTTTCTTGTCTCCACGGATTTACTGACAGGCTCTAAGGGGGGGCTGAGCCCCCTTTGGTCTCCTGACCAAAACCAGGATTGCTCCAGAGAGCAACTCTGGAAAGGGATCATGAGAGGATAATCCATTCGATCCCACTCAAAGGAAGGAGACAAATAGGGCTACAACTTGAAAGTGCTATGTTTAGGAAAATAGGAAGGTTTCTGAGAAGGGTGGCTGACCACAGACTGACAAGCACCTTTAAAATGGCTTGGATAGTAGAGTCAACGAAAGAGATGTTTGACTCAGAATTTCTTCCAGGGAAGAAATCTGCTGTTTCTTTCACGCGACCATAGTCTACTATGAGTGTGTCATCTGTTAAAATGGTTATCCCAGGCTCTCCGGGAATAAAGAGGCCTCTTACAGCTTCTGAAGTCTCCAAGAGTGAACTGTAGGCGATCTTGTATTAGTCAGATGCCCCTGCTGTCCACAGAAGAAAGAAGTGCTGCTCAAAGGCTAACACTCCACACTGATCTATGCCTTTGGAGCACTCTAAAAGTCTGTGAGTTGTCCTTATCTGTACTTGGCTAAAGCAGGTTTTTTTTACTTGATACCACATGCTGTTTCTGCCTCAGCACCCCTTTACATCCGTCAAAGTAATCTTGAGCTCTACTTCCTTCTGCAGTATCTGTATCTTCTCCTTCTGTGCTAAGCAGACAGAATCCTTTGTGGCCTCTGCTTCCATTTCACTGCATTTTGCCTGCCTTTTGCAGTGGTCCAGTTTGTCACCATAACCACTGGGTTGCCGGGAGCTTCAGGCTGAATGTTGGTATTGCATTAGTCCCATCTCAGGCTTGATATTGTTGGTGAGCAGGCGTGGACAGTCATCTCTTTGGTTAAGGCTGGAGTTCATGTGCAATAACAGCTGTTTAAGAAATTCAGAGTTTAGCAGATGCAATGCAAACTTTAAGACATAAAATTTCACTGTGCACAATGGAAAAGAGGTAGTAGGATGGGACAACTGCCCTCTGGATGCAGAAAGGTGTTTAAGACGGGGTATATTACCCATTGTGTATCCACCCACTCATCATTTGTCACTGGCTATAAAGAAAACCAGTTTGTACCAGATACCTAGGTAGCTAAAGGTAGGAGATGTGCATCTCATCGTTATCAGAGAATAGTTTAATTCAGAAACCACTAGATGAAGGCTAGGCCTTCAGAAATCCACTATGTACTCTGTAGATCACTTGTTAGCTCAAGGGAAATTGAGAATCTTTTCAGAGCCTGGATATGTTGCCTTTATTACTGTTCCTGCTTCACCTGCTGCTTGCTATTTCATTGCAGCATCCTGGCAGGAAGCATTCCTTATACTGTCCAATGAATGAATGGTGAATTTTCCTCAGGTATATTAATTCTTCAGTAGAAAGAATGTCCTTTACAGGACAATATAATCCTCCACTTCCCGGTAATTTGCAAGTAGTATACATCCTTTCTGAAAATCTTCTATTTTATGATCTGAATTTTTAATGAACTGTACATTTTAAGAAAAAACAATACTTCTTATTTCAGCTGTAAACTGCAGATGCAATTTGGGCATGTCTACTACTTCCACTGCGGCATATGCTCTAGCATCATTGACAGTTCAGTTTCTCTATCCTGCTTAACATAAAATTAGTATCCCAGATACTTAATCTCCCCTTTGAATGGTTATGCTTTCATAACACAGCATTTAGGCAGAAAAGCAACTGTCAATGTGAAAATCAAGGTATCTTTGAGCTGGGAGTCATTTAGCGCCTTTGGTTTTCATATAAAGCCTCTGGTCACTTATTTGTGGTGAACCAGTTCATCCCCTTGTTTCTGCAAAAATGTAGCAAAAATGACCCATCTTTTCTATACTGTCCTGTATATTTCACATAATCTGAGAAGTTTTAATCTCAGACTGTTTCTGTAAAGGGTGAATATTTGCAGTATTTTTCACTGTATTAGGCTGTTGATGAAAACCGCATTCTTAGTATTGATCATCCCTTGAGTTGTCCCTTGAACAGTGAGCAAGATTTAGGCTTGGGGCACTTGGGCTGGGTAGCTCGAAGTGAACAGGCTTCAGGTACTGTGACTACTGCCAGTCTAGAAAATCACACTGCATCAGAAACCAAAGAACCAAGCAGGAGAGGGCTCATTTGTAAAAGAGCCACAGTTTTGAAGCCACAGTAAGTAACTGCTCTAATAGTTTGCAGGATGTCTAATTATCTAAGTTATGCAAATAAAATCTTTTGATTTCTCCTTGTAGTCCCACCACGTTGTTCCTTTGGGATTCACCTTGAGTTAATGTACAGAGAGTAAACAAAACAAAACTAGCAAACAGTAATATCACATTATAAAGTCATTCAGTTTATGGACAATGTGCTAGTAGTTGGGTTGTGAGTTTTTAAAGGGGTTTTGCTTATTTATTTAATTTTTTTTTAAAAGCTTTTGTCCCAGTGGGTAAGACAGATAAATGTTCACTTTCACTTATCATTATGGGATCTTGGAAGAGTTCAGTTGCGGTCTCTTATACTGTTCTTATGGGAAAAGCAAAACTATATTCTTGGCTTGACGACAGCGCAGTTTCCAAACGTTACCATGGTGATCACCTATGTAACATCACTACCACTTTTCACAACAGCTCAATTTAAGATTCAAGTTGAATATTTCCATGATTATGGGAGGGTAATTATTTCATTACTCAAGGGAAGAAGATTTAGGAGGTAAATAGCTCTTCATTAGTTCTTAAATGATTTCCCTAGTCTTTTTAGGCCACAGAAATGCCAAATATTAAAGTGACAAAAACAGGGGGTCAAATTCTGATCCCTTTATTCATCTTGTCTACGTCTAAACCCCTTCTAAGCAGCTGAGAAAGTCAGTATATCTCTACCCAATAAACGTGCTTGGTTTTTCAAAGATGCAATGAGGTTGAAGTCAGGAAAAGTTGCAGGCTGGATCACTATCAACCTGACATAACTTTGAAAAGCCACACAAAAAAGAAGAGGGGAAGTGAAGTACCCAAAGTTCTAGCTCATGACTGTAAAGTTTCTTCCTCGTTTTGACTACAGATATCAACATTTCTATGGTTAGGTCAGGTCAGAGCCCATTATCTGCTTTCCTCTTTAAATTTATTTATTTTTCTTCAGAATTTGAGGAACCAGAATCTTTGAGTACAGAGTGATTATGTGGGGACTATTAATGCCTCATGTCATTGGTGATGATCTGTTACATATTTTGTGGAGTTTATGTGCACATTTTAATTAAACAAAGCTATCTATTTATAATTAGAAGTGGATATAAAAAAAACAAAGAAATGAAATGAGAAATTCTACCGGGAATTTCAAAAAATTTAAACTTTTTTTGTTTACTGCAAAGGGACGGTCTTCTGCTAATTAAATCAGAGGTGGAACATCAAAAAGGCTTTGCAAATAACTTAATGGCTTATAAACAAATAATTGCCACAGCAAAATAAGCACACATAAGAGAAAGAAAATAATTATATCGTAACTGTTATTAATTTGTCCCTTCATGTTATAGAATATGCTATTCTTAGGAGTCTTTCATTAGAGAAAAAAGCTTGGAGATACCTCCCTTTGAATCATACTGTTAGTTAGGAACCCAAGGGGAAATGATTCATGATTTCTTTTGCCTGCATTTTTATGTTTTCCAGTGAAAATAAATGAGTAGATTTACATAATTGCAATAAAACATTTCAAGAATAGTGGTGCAAATTTTTTTGGATGTCACCAGCCTGCCAAGGTTTCAGGACACTGCTAATATGTCTAGACAAACAGCTGTTTGTGTTGCTTTGGCTGACTGTCATTGTGTTCCCTCGTTTTTTATGGGCCAGGGTTCAGCAATGATGCAACTCAATAATCAAGTGATTGGAGATATAAAAGACACAGGAAAATACTGCAGTGTTATGCTAAATCAGACTGAGGTAGAACATGGCAAATAAACATTTTTCTGTTTTGTATGCCATTTCTCAGGGATATCTGCCAGGAAGAAAGTAAGCCTGGGTCACAGTGGAAAGAACTGGAAAATGCTTAATTTGTTTTTCCACAAGAATCTGATTTGTGGAAAGACTTTTTACAACAATGTATCAGTTTTCTTGATGCTTCCTCAGATGAAGCATGAAACTGCACAACACTAGACACCCTCTTGGGGATGCTTGCCTGGAAACCTCAAATTCTTGTCCTACCTTGGTCAAACTAGGAACTGCCAGGTGAGTGGCTTGGGTGTCGCACACAGATTTTCCAATATAAAATTCCATTCTATATAGTTATGACATATAAGTTGGCTCGGAGACGGGCACATGGCCAATGTCTGCCTCTTTGGACAGTCTAAACGTGATTCCTGGGCTACAGCAATATCATATGCTGTCTTGAGGAGCTGTGCTGGCCCTGAGGATTTGTAAGAAAAGTGAGCTTGAAGGTCATTGGTTAATGTGGCCAGCCCTGGCCAATTCTCCACAGAGATGGATGCCTACAGGGTGCTTGTTGTCACATCATGTTTGAGAACCACCTGTGAAGTTCCTAATTCCTTCAGCTCTTGATGGTGTTGTGGTTTATTTGGGACTCTTGACCATTTGGTGTGTGGTCCAAGTGAAAAATTGTAGCTCTAATTGAAACTTTTATGGGCAAGTGTTAGCCTGAAGACTAACTCTAATAAAAGAGCCACCTATCAGCGTAATAAGACACTGATATCTCTTACTCTAGTTTTCCATGAAAAATCTCTCAAATATTTTGTTACTAGCTGTTAGAACAGGAAAAAAAAAAAAAGTCACACTTCATGAACTTATTTTGGTGTGGTAACATCACAACTCAGTTCTACTCAGAAGCAGACACCTGCTTGAATAGCATCACGTTAAGAACTATTTTAAATGCTTATATATATGTTTTCTGATTAGCATTCACTTTAAGATGACAATGCAAAATTTAAATTTACAGCAATATACAACATGGATTACTGTGCAAAAATTCTATTTGAGATAATGCTGAATTAGGAAAGCTTACAAAAGATATATGCATATATATGCACAGATTAGTGAAACATATTATAATAACACCTATGTGTATAAAATAGCATAAAATAATGACTTTTCATAGAATCATTTAGGTTGGAAAAGACCCTTAACATCGCCAAGTCCAACCATTAACCTAACACTACCAAATCCACCACTAAACTATGTCCCTAAGCACCGTGTCTACATGTTTTTTAAATACCTACAGGGATGGTGACTCGACCACTTCCCTGGACAGCCTATTCCAGTGCTTGATAACCCTTTCAGTAAAGAAATTTTTCCCAATATCCAATCTAAACCTCCCCTGGTACAGCTTAAGGCCATTTCCTCTTGTCCTATCTCTTGGCTGGACAAGTAATGAAGACATCTTTAGAGCTGCCTACCATCTCTGCTAGCTGTGATTCACTGTTGGCCAATTTAATTACGTGTTTTCCTAGCAAGGCAACAAGGTTCTACCAGAGAACTATACAATAAGAGAAAAATACAGCTGGAACAGAGAGTTAATGCTTGGTAGGAGGGGAAATATTTCATTTGGAGTGCCTGTGAAACTGAATACTTTCTGTTCTCACTTCTGTGTAAAGTGGAATTTAGGCTGTTTATGCTATTTTTGCTCTCAAGAAGAATGATTTAGTAGACTGCCAGGGGTGTAAACTGAACAAGGTGTGATGTCTGAAATTAAGGAAAGAAAATGAGAAAATAGCTGTTCTTGAGTTTGAGCTGCCCACACCTACTTCATCTGACTTGCTTCAGGCAAGCAACCAATTTGGACACAATTCAACAAATGATTACTCACATGCTTAGTACTCAGTATTTTAATGCATCCGCTGAAGTAAAGCATGTAGGAGAGAAATTAGACTTCATTTAGCATAGCATTTCTTTTTCAAATTATTCTTGCTTTGATTCCCTGTGTTCAAAAATTCAGTTTTGAGGTAGCAGTGAAATCCTGCCTTATCTCCTCATAAGAAGAAAGCTTGCATTAATTTCCTGGGGCCTGAATTCCTATGAAAAGTCCTCCTATTTCTTCTCTGTAGGTTGAGGTTTCTTCATAAGTGGTCATGCAGACTGGCTGGTACCTCCACCATATTTTATAATGTCTTTTTCTTTCCCATCGTGTTTTATCATGTCGTCTTCTTTTCAAGATACTATAAGCTAGTTGTACCATTTTATGTTCCAGGACTAATTACATCTTCCTGCTTGTACTACTTTATACAGAAAAGAAATCGTGACATCCACTAAGCCTGGTTTTACTGTCCATAAGAATTCACAATATTTAACTATCTAGCAATTTTATCCATTATTTTCAATAGCATTTTCTCTTCTTTATTAAATATAAAAAATTTAGTGTTCAGTTGCAAAGGCATTCAGTTCCTTTTAAAAAGTTTCCTGACTCTTGTGAAGTTCATTCTAGATTAAATGTTCTTCGCATACCCTTGTATCATCACAACAACATTAAAATTGTACCATCTTATTAGAAATATTTCTGACTTTGCATCTACTGCGCTTCATCTGTCTCATCTAATTCTACACAATTTCAAGAGTTAAAAAGCCAGACGTTATTGAATTTTTGTACTATCTGATGCCAAAACAAGTTGGGGTTTTTTTCCTGTCTATTTTAAATATCTCACAGACTTTGCAGGTCAAATTTTGCTTCTTTCTATTTCATTAGCTTCATTCACGTATAATGACATTTAGCAGATCAGTGTTGTACAATAGATACAACAGTGCAGAAGAAGCCTTTCCTTATTGTTAATCTGTGGCATATTTCATTTTATTCCATCCAAATTTCAATGAATTAGTAGAAAGTGTTCGATATAGTTGAAAAAGCTGTTATGAAGAAGGTGGAGGAGACTTGAAGAATTGTTTTTTATGGTTTTTGAGTAGAAAAGCTCACCAAAAGCCAGTGAGTGTGAAGACACAAATGCGTACTTTGGCTTCTGCCTCCAGGATGAGGGTAGCTTTAGGAGTATTTCATTGTCTTCTGTACGGCGAAAGAAAGACAATGTCTGCTGCCTGAGAACCACTGCTAAAGCAGCACTTTGCTGCCAGTTTACTTTTTTGGTTGACCTTTATCATTTTCAAAACTAATAGGATAAAAGCACTATTTAAAATATTTAAATGTTCTTCAATTTTAAAGCACACGCTGGTATCCTGGCAATTAGATGCAAATTCTCTTCAGTGTTACAACAGAAGGAAACTCATACAGAACTACACTTTTAATAATTAAAAAACCATAAAAACCTTTAAGTAGTGTAATAAAATGGTTTTAAATCATATTTGTAAGATCCATGGTAAAGACTTCAGGAAAAAAATGGTGATTTTTCTCTTTTCTGTCACTTTAGTGTTTTTAAAAAGTTTTCATATCATTTTCCAATCTCATAAAAAATGTAAGCTTTAATTGTGCACACAGTATAAGAACTAGAAAAGATTTCTGCTGTCTTAAAGTTGTTTAGAATAGAATATTTCAGTTGGAATGATCATCTAGTCCAACTGTTTAAAATTTGAATATATTATAAGTGTAAAAATTTTTAGCATATTCCATGTAGAAGAAAGCTGACAGATTTCCATGGACTCTGAATTTAGCAGAAGGATAAGTGCTCTGACTTTGAGCTTCAAAACATACTCCCCAGGCACCAGAAGGCTACATAAACGTGTTTGTTGACATGAGCAGAGAACCAACAAGTAAAATCTAAAAACTAACTTGTGTCTCTCCTCTTGTCTGTACTTTCATGTTTATTGCATCTTGAGTGGTATATAGACCTTTCCTATTTTTAGGAAGTTACTTGTCAGACTTTGGTTCTGTTTGTTCAGAAAAACCATCTTTATCCTCTGTTATGGTGCTGCTGCTGCATGGTATGCTTTGATGCTGAAGGTACACCTCAGGAGTTCTGGGCCGGTAGTGGGAAATGTGGGCAGGTCACTGAGAAAACAAACCCTTCTTTCTTCAGCAGTACATACTTCTTGCCCATGACCAGTTTGCCTATAGAAAACTCACCTTTGTGAATATCTGAGGCAGGACAAACCCCAACTATTTTTCAGAAAAAAAAATATTCTAAGTTTTTTTCAATTATTTTTTTTCCTGGTAAATAAATACTTAACTCAAGACCATTTGGTTTAGTTGAAAGGCCAATTTCTTGTTAAAAGCGGTTTTGAGATAAGTTTGTGACCAGCCCTCATGTTGCCACCATGTTAACAACCTGTGTATTTTTCTCTAAGAAGACTCTTGAGTAATTATAGTTACTAAAGCAAAAAGCATCCTTTTTTCCCTTCAAAAAGGAACACTCCACTGTTAGTGGAATGGTCATCCTCTTTTCAGCTGATGGTCAAACAGGTCAGTACTTACATGGGTTGCTTAACTGGTGCTCGCTTGTGCTTGCCTGATATTTTCTGTAGAAAAACATATGCCTGTGTGCCACACTACTACCCATAGTGTTGAATTTATTGCATAGCACAGTGCTCAAAACTCCAGTCATTTGCAGAGCAGCATTGCCCATGTGAGTCTTAGAGTTTGCTTTTAGCATATCTTTGGTATATTTTTGAAGAGAGATTCTTAAACTCAAAACTTCATCACAAATGTTTGTGAATAGGACTGACTAACATTTGTTCTAGGGAAATAACCCCCCAAACCCCCCAAAGTAGTGTTTTTGAAAGGCATTAGAAGCATTTGAATATTTAGATTAATTGCGGTGGATAATTGTAGCAGAAAAAAGAAAGGTAGGAAAATACGGGGTTTTTTAGAATATGACAAAATGTTTCATTTGAACATTTTAAAATGAAACTAACTTTTCAGAGACTCATATCCTGTTTAAAAATCAACCTTCATTTGGGGAAAAAGGTTTGAAAATAAGTTATTTGAAAATGAAATGAAGAAATTTACTCTAGGTTGGTGCAGAGTAATTGCTGTTTTGATTTCTGTAAAGTTTGTTTCTTGAAATATTTTTATAGCACTATTTGGCCCAAGTTACCCATCAAAACAAAAAGAGCTATTTTTTGTCCCACTCTGTTTACAAATTTCAGTTAATTACTTGCAGTAGATGCTTTTTCAATTGCAGGTAGATCTGATTAGGAGGTATTTTTCAATGCTGTGCTTATTTTATAGAGAATTTAGGAGGCATCATTTAAAAAAAAAAAAGTACAGCCTTCCTACATTAGTATAGGAACTAAGTCTTATTTTGTGTGGATCTTTTCCAGATGCCCATTGGTAAGGTGTAACGAATGGAATAATGAGTACAGATGATTTTATGAAACTTAAAGAATTTTGGCTCTTTCCTGTAGCTTATAGGTCATTGAAGCTATAATCAGTTGATTTATTTTTAGTAAATATTACTTCTGTTGGGATTAGAATATTTGTTATTCTGTAGTTAGAAAATAAATAATTAAGATGTAGGCTGAAAAGACTGGGGAATTCATTCTGAATGCGATTAATTAGCTTGTTTGCTCCATTTTATTTCTGATCAAATAGAAGATGCTGAAAGAGTATAAAATAAGGTCCTTAATATACTCTAAGGGCCTGTTTCTGCCCCAGCTGACATTAAAAGCAAGTTCCCACTGATGTGACTGATGCCCTAATTGCCTGGCTTGACATTGATGGTTTCTCATTTCTTCATTCCAATAGCTTTGCTCTAGAAAGGATGTTGGGATGATGTCAGTTCTCTTGCAGTGATCACATGGAAAGTAAATATTTTAAATGGAAGATTAAAAAGCTGGAAGAAGAAAATTTTGCAGAACAGGGTTGGTGACTAGCAAGCCACCTTGTTACAAGTAAGGACATACAGGGATACTGGTTGCTCTGTGCTCATTTTTACTGTGGGGGAATGCGTTTCCATTTCCTGGGTTTGTTGCTTTAACTTTCCTTGCTTGGAGTCACAGAATTTCACGTAATCATTTTGAAAGAACCATACTGCCTGCAGACAACTTGTTTTCTTTTTAATCCAGAGCCCACCAGTAACAGCCTTTTAAACCTGGTCATTTAATATCTTGTTTAATTTTTCACCTCTTTTTGTTATTCATTTTATTAGGCTCGAATGCAGCCTTGCTGCACTGTGATTCTCCTTTCTTTTTTCCACATGGCTGCTTGGTTTGCAGAGGATGCCTCCTTACAGATGTGTTCCTTCCCCTGACAAACAATTACCCCTGTTCCCCTCTGCAGGAGGCCATTAGGACATCATCACGGGTTCTGCTAAGTCATCTCACAATCACAGTTTTGTGCAATCACCTCTCATCTGAGTCTATCTAGGCATATGCCATGCGGGGAAACTAGCAGTCACAAAACGCAGCACCTCCAGGCATATTATTTGTTATTTTGGTCCAGGAGTGTGACAGATAATGGCTACTGTCTGAAGGTCTCATTGGCTGCGATGACTGGCATCATATGCAGAAAATGCGGAAAAGCCAGAATGGGTGATCACGTCCCTACTTAATAACAACAAAAGGAACAATTTTGTATTTTCACTGCTGTTAAAAGCACTAAAAAGGGAGACTAAAAAGGTAACGTTTGGAGAATTATTCCACTGAATAGACTCAGGAAGCTAAATTTACATCACATCTGTTCTTTATTACTTATTGTTTATGAGCTGTGTGTACAAAGAGCTGTGTGTCAATAATTCGCTTCGTATTTAGGCTAGTTATCATAATGGAGCTAAATGTTCACCCCGATTTTTCTAACAAAATACCATAAAACTAGGCATTTGTAAGCTTGAAGTGTGCCAATTATTAGGAGATGCTTACTCCTTAAAATCCAGATGTACAGGTGGGTCCTCCCATGTTAAACCGAGACGAGCAGAGACCTCCATTACTGATATGCTATTTGAGAAATGTTCACACTTTTTCTCTAGCTGTTCGCACACTTCTAACTCTTGTTAAAAAATCCATAATTAAATGGCATAATTTCAAGGATTTTGTTAGACCTCAAAATAAATGCACCCAAAACTGTGGGTTTTCTTGATAGAATGAAGCCAGCTGTTTTGTGGAAGACTTTCAGTCTGTGTAAATGTTACAAACTGCTGAATTACTAAAAGGCCCCTTGATATATGATCTCATGTTGCTTAATAGGCCTCCGATTACTTTGGGGAAAAATGGGTTTTATTGTGTTAATCATATGAAAACGAAGTTACTAATCCCTATCTAATTATGAGGGGTTTTTTAACTTGTAATAATATCCTAATTATTTCCTCTTATTGAAACAAGTCCTGTTCCAAAAGTAATCCTCAAGAAAGCATATGAAAAGCTATCCAATGAAATGTCTCGGCTTTAATTTTAATTTATGTGGGTTTTAAAAACCATTTTGTTATTTCAAATGTTATCAACAAACATTGTGTGGCATTGCACCTCTAACAATTCACCTCCTTCTTTCGATAGCTCTCCAAGCTGAACCTTAATTTAGGTTCCATACAACGTTTAGTTTATAGTGATATTAAATCAAGTGAGTATAGACTCACCACAATCAATCTTGAAATAAATCACAGAACAATGCAATTTAAAATTATTTGACTGCTGACAGGCAGATGATTAGATAGCATAATCATTTCCTGTGCTCTGACTGCCTCAGAAAATATTTTAGTTTTGGGTATTTTGTAGTGTGAGGTGCAAGAGATTAGAAAGCTGGGGGCGGGGGGGGCAGGGGAGAATAAGACTTGAAAATAGGAAAGGAATAAGAAATGACAAGTCATTGTATAGATACCACTGAGCAACATCTTAACCTCATGCCCAAGTTAAAATGCCTTTGCAGCAAATGAGACTGAGAACTGCAAAGTGAACCTTGTAGTCAATGGAAGGGAAAAAACCCCATGGTTTTCCTGCAATGAACTCATCAGGGAGCTCCTCCCTAATTTAGGCTCTAGCTTGCAAAAAAGAAGTCTTTTTTTTTCTTTTTTTTTTTTTTTTCCTGACACTATTAGATCAAAACAGTACCCAGGCATTAGACAGTATTTATTAGCTTGTAAGGACAGAGATAATGATCCCATTCAATCAGAACTCATGAATAATTCAGCAGTCCCAACTCCACATAATTTCTGGCTTTACTTTTAAAACCAGTAAAGCACCATTTGCATTGCCTTTTTGAGGGGAGGGGAGAATGACAGTAAGCAGAAAAATAAAGCAGATTTTTCTATGCTTTTGGTTCTGCTTCTCAAACACACTCAGCTCTCAGAATGTTATCTCCCTATCCTTTTGTCCCCTCCCATCTTCCAGAACAAAAACCACATCAGAATAAATATTAATCATGATACTATTGAGAAGATGCTGTTCACTAATTATTGTCAAGAATAGTGCTAACCATATTTATAGAGGATTTTGTAATCACTGCAATTTGTTCAGTATTGTTACTTGTACTAACTGCTATGAAGTAATTATACGTTTTTCACTTTTTTTTTTGTTTTAAAAGAACACCCACACTTTTTCTCAGCTTTCAGGCAAACTTGCAAATAATAAACTGCATGTTTTCCCAACATGCAGTTTCTGTGAAATAAAATATTCTTTTCTATGAAATTCCTTTCCCACTGCTGAGCTGAACAAGCCCAGGCCTACGAGGTACCTATGAAGCCTATGGAAAAGTGCCGCGTTACATATCCCACCGAATGGGAGGCACAGGATGCATCAGTATCTTGGAGCCTTTCTTTACCTTATCTGCCCAGCTTAGTTGATATCTTACATATTGTAAGAGTATTTTGTTTATATTTCATGGCAGATCCCACACTGCTTTAGATATTCTTACTTTACTGATTACCTCTTTGCATCTCCAGGTCATGCTGAATAGCTGGTAAAGGCTTATTCTGTGTGATCCTGCTGCTGCTTTATATTGCCACTCTTTTTTTTTTTTTTTTTTTTTTTTTTTTTTTGTCTGTTAAATTGTGACAGCACAGGCATGACTTATGTGGCTTGGTCTCTGTCTGTCCACAGAGCAGTTCTGGTGCAAGCCTACCATAGAGAGAGAGAAGACTGTCATTTGCAGTGATGCTCCCATTGTGCTCATGAGTGGGATCCCTGTAAAGTAGCACGTTCCAAACACCAACTACAGCAAACTTCCAGTAGCCTATTAAAATATTATTACCCTGCTTACTGATGTGAACCTCCATAAAGAATGCGGGATTAGAGATGCCTTATAAACAGATTATATTTTTGTTATAAGCAGAAACAGCCTTGCTAATCATGGAAAGGAGGAAGTGGTATTAGAAAGAGCAATGGCACTCTGATCCTGTCAATAGCTCTCTAAAGGAGTACGTTCCTCTGACATCTCTGTTAATGCAACCAATGCAGATGTCAAGGAAGTCATCATGTGCATGTGTAATGGCGTGGCAGAGCAGCCATACACAGAGTGAATTAACATATATGTAGTTGGAAATATACAAATTATCTTTCCATTTTTGAATGAGGCTTTGGCCTGTCTTTCTATATCTGTGATGCTATATCCTTAGAAAAAGGAAGAATTTTGCAGAAAGGAGGGGTTTCCTAAGAAAGTGCTTCAAGAGCTGAAGCTTGAGATCTAAACATACTGGAAAGTAGGTGTACTTATTGTGGGTATACTTGATGTGTTTCTTGGCCAAGTAGAACAGAGAAAGGTGAACTAAACTGTTCTCATTTCCCTTGCTGAAGTTATATCAGGCATTCTGGCCACTTAGAGGGCAAATAAGCAAATTAGCAACAGCTCTGCAAGCCGTACTTTGAGAAAAGACTGTCAATAAATCCGAAGGGACTGCAGATATATTTGTTACTTTCATTGTCAGTCTGAGTGAAAGTGTTTGTGTATTCGTGTCAGCCATTAATTAAAGGCCACTTGGGAGATTTTAAGATCTTCATCTTGGATTAGTGAAACTGAGCAAAAGGACAAATTGGGCTTTGCAAATTGCTACAGATATTGGGAGGAGTGAATGAAAAGGATGTTCTGATTCAGATATCATTGATTTCCTCATAGGTATCCTACTGTGAGAACTGCTGATTTAAGGGAAATGTTTACAGTGCTAGCAGAAAGGCTGCAATGGTACCTGTATTAACAGTTGATGCTAAACATTCAGTAACAAAACCCAGCAGGTAAGTTTAGGGTGAAGCTATGTTCAGTTTAGCAGAACCTAACGTAGCACTCGAACTTTTTCATCAGCATTTAGTTATGTGTCTGCAGCAGAATTGGAAATTAAAGTATGAAGGAAATAATACATATGTAACACAATGTTTAGGCTTGTTCATGTATAGAAGAGGATAGATCAGTCCTCATGTTTAGAGGAAACATCAACGTGTTTATGAAAGTCCTAGTATAGAGGAATATAAGTAGAGTGAATGTAATAGGCAACCAAACACAGATGCTGAGTGTTCTGGTAAGCGCTAAAAGCAGAATCTGATCTGTAGAGTGATACTGTTAGAGCTGAGGATTCAACATTCATCACGAGTGCTGGGGATTTCATTTTGACTAGCTCTCTTCTGGTCCCGTGGCCTGAACCCCCATTAGCAACAGATGCACAGTAGATGCACTGGGACTGTATCTTCTAGCCTAGTTTCATCCAGGAGGAATCAACTTTGCGCAACCTGAGAATGCCCTGTAGCGTGAGGCAAAATGTGGTGAATAAGGATGATGGGGAAGCAAAATGAATTCCGGATTTGAAATAAAATGCTGATGTAGACATACTCTCTGACACACTGTAATGCTGGTAGCTATCTCTAAGTGGTATAAGGTTTAGGTAGTTGCCACTGAAGTCAACAGGATTTTACTTGTATTGATGTTTCTGAGAAAGGGGATCAGATGTTCGGTTTTGTCAAAAAAGCAGATTCTGGCTTAAGTCTGTGTAAATTTTCATGTCAACACATGTGGCTCTGATTGCCAAATTGGAGTCTAAATGTGCAGCCACCAGACGTAATTCAAACCATATGAAATAGATCTGCAAAGTAAATAGAGTCACACATGTTTTGCCCAGAGATGAATTTGAGCAGTTGCATCACTTGGTGTGGGAAGTGCTTATAGTTTAAAAATAATCATCACAATAATAATAATATGTGAACAGAATCCAAGTGCTCTATTTTGCTTCGTGTGAGCTGTATAATTCAGCACACAATTATCACAGTGTTACTTGCTACTACGGACTCTGCTTAGTAATGGATAATGATGTAGACATAGCCTGGCCCAGGGAGCTTACAGCTGAAGTGATAATCCTAAACAAAATTATACATGTACCTAACTTCACATGTGAAGCCAGTCCAATTGAAGTCAGTGGGGCAAAGAGGTGCACACAGTTGATCAAGCATGTGAGTAATGATTTCCCAGAATGGGACTTAAATCTTCAAGCAGCAAAGGTCAATTATAATATGCCCTGAATTTCTGTGTATTAGGCTTTTTCCTCTTTATTTGGTGAGGGAATAATGCCATTTTTATTGAGTGGCTTGCTTACGGTGGTTTCTGCAGAACTAGCAAAAGTTTAAGAAGGGATTAAAGTCTTGCTCCTGACCCACATAATGCCAAAAATATTTACACCACCACTCCATTTCCTTCTGCATTCTTAGATTACTCAGATTGTCCTGCTGTGTTTATGAGAAATTCTGCCCAGCACCAGACCGTGCACCAGGAGTTACCTGCAGCAGTTTTATTTCTAGCACTCCCAGCAGCAATTGCAATCACTGACACACACCACAGAATGCAGAAGTAAAATAACCTCCAGCTTTCTCCCACTGTTCAGTTTTTCAGCGTCAGAGTTCAGCATTTGAACGTGCTGACCTCTTACAGGATGTTTGAGTTAAGCAAAATTATATTGTAAAGCCCATTCAAATTCTACTAATGATGTGTTTAAGCCTTTGGAGGTTAAAACCCGATTCTACTTCCTCTGAAGGCAATGGGAGTCCTGCAATTGAGTTCAGTGGAAACAGGATCAGGCCCTAAGTCACTAAATAATATTTTCCATGGTAATAATTAATAACAGCAGTTTTGAAGCTAAAGAAATTCATAATTTTATTTGTAATGCAAGTTTCCAAAATTGCTGGTGGATTTAGGGAGAGAATCAAACAATTATTTGAGGTATTTTCAGGGATGACAAGCTCTAAAATCAGGACACGTCCAGAGCTGCAGGCTGAGTGAGATACTGTAGGATGGATTAAGAACTATCAAATACTGTAACAGAAAGGTAAGTATTATTGATTGGGGGTGGGCTAGGAAAATAATATGCTAATAAGGTGCTTTGCAGAGATCTTAAAACCTGGCAGATGCATTTTTCTAGTGGAATGTTTGTAGTGCAAGGGGTTGCAGAAGATACGTCTGAAAGGAGACCCAAGGGGAAGTTTAGTCAATCTTGGATGCTTTCTAAAAATGTTGTCTTGCCTTGTGGTTAAATAATGAATGCAAATCTCCTTTCATGGATTTAAAGCTCTGATTGCTGACATGGGAAAACCAGAAAGTTTTTTTTTTTTATTCTCTTTTGTAAAATAACACCAAATGACATGCATATCTCTTTGTTCTCGCATATGAATTTATCTTTGTTTTAGGATAAAAGAAGCACCAGATGTGACCGGGACTGCATTAGCAGAAAAGAGCTGTGCAGAGCACTGTGGCTTTCATTTGTTAGGGTTGCTGCAAACATTTTCCTAAGCATCTTTCACTGGACAGCAGTATAGCTTTGAGCTTGGGGTTCAAGAAAATTGAAAAATATAATCAAGCCTTTCAGATTTAGGAACCGAGCTGTTCTGTGACACATAGAAAGTGCACCCTGACTATTATCCAATTGAGTTCCATTAACTCTACTAGTCCTTCCATGTGCAAATTTATAACATCACATGAAGTCAATCATATATTGGATAGTTTCATCATGTTCTGTTGCAAACATTTCACATGGTTCTTCTTCAGAACATTTGATCATATGTGATACTGTACTAACTCAACGTGGTATTTTTTCCCATTCCCAGATGCGGTGTTCTACCTTTCCTGAAGCTTAAGAGAGGGAACGCATCTTTATGAGATTCTGGCCAATCTTTTTCTTCTGTTGTCTCATTTTAAATACAATGGGGGGACCCACAGTATGGTGACATAAACAAGAAATGGGGGATTAGCCCTTCTGTGGTTTCTGCCCATATGGATATACTCTATCTGAGACAATTTACCCTTCTTCTCTTTAGGAAATAAATTATCTCAAATTATATTCTATTTACTGTGAAGTTAGATGCAGTGACTGTGTAGGCAGCAAGCCTGCACGTTACCACCCACCAGCTGGCTGGTATTCATTGCTCAGTATGTTCCCAAATGTGTAGAAATCATGAGATAATGTAGGTGACATACTCAGTTGATGAAGATGACCTGTTATTCCCAAGTAACCTTGCTTTCCATCAAAAGAGATGCTATCTCTCCAAGGAACTTGAAAATATAATACAGTAATACTTTTCCTGATTAAACTAAGTAACTGAGTATGAAGTAACTTACATTACATGAGTTAAAAGAGTCTGTCTATTAGCCACTCTATTATATTTCAGCCCTCATTAGCAAGATAATTCATCATACTAGAAAATGTGATTGGTGCTTTATGAATTAGTATAATAATATTCTGCACCTGATAGTTATTAATTCTAGTTCAGTCTGATTTATCATAACATTAAACTGTTCAATGTTTGAAGAGACAAATAGAAGTTCGCTTTCATGTTGTTCTGAGATACAGTGTGTAGAATGTTTCAGGATAATAATTAGATATTGGATGCTACTATATTTTCTGAGGCAGAGCTAGTGATTGCTTGAAAATGATATTTAAATGACCCTGCTCTGCTTAGAAACCATATAGCCTAAATTGTGCCATCTATTGCTGCTGGATGGAGCTCTACAAGAACATTTCTTTCAATGAGAAATGACACTATTTTTGTTCTCACAGTTTCTGTGTAATAATAGTGTTAGGTTTTGCCAACGAGCCACAATTGTTGCTAATATGACAGTTTGTTGAATTTTGAATGGAGGAGAATAATTGAAAATGTACATTACTGTGGACTTCACTGGGTGAGGCAGGGGAGGGTGGAATTAGAGTTAGCTTCTGGCTCTACTCTTGTTTAAAATGCACATGATGCAGTTTTGATTGTGCAAACAATTTTTTAAACCAGTCTTAGAAAGCAGCCATTTACCAGCAGTTAGCAGGAAGATTATGCTGGGGAGATGATACAAAAATGTTTATATTGACTTAAATTGAGATAGATTGCTTTAGCTTATTCCGCATACTATTTCTAATAGTATTGAATGTTGGTAACTATTTCCCTCCGAGAGACCCAGAATTCTTTATAAGCATTTAATGAATTTTCTTTTGTAAAACAAAAAATGATATATCAGTGTTGCAAGTACAAGAACACACAGGGAAGTTAGTATTGAGAAGGGTGTCTAGGTTTGCCAATTCCCCTCTTGAGCTTCTCTGTTGGGATGCTTTTTTCTTTGGGCTGTGACAGAGTTGAGACAAAGTTTGGTCTGTAGATATTGCAGTATTTGTTAAAGCAACCTGGCACACTTACCAAGAATATTAAGTATGAATCTATCAGGTGGTAGCTGAGAACTTCATTAATGTGAGTGAGAGAAGAGCTTGATTCTTGCTGTCAGGGACTGGAAACAAATTCTCTGAGTCACACCAGGTGTCACATGGATCTACAGCAATTTCTTTTGGTGGTGTTGCTCATGTTGTATATACATATCCCTTGAGAAGGGAAAGAAGTGCTGTGGATTCTTATGTGTGTGTACAAAACAGAAGAGACACTTGTCTCGCTTTCTCTACCGAGCACAGAGGTCCTTAAGGTCTTAGCCCTCTTCCTCCTGGGATAGCTAGCATCCATATTTTTCTTCTCACAGCATTTCTGTACTGTCTAAAGCTCCTCTCTGGGGCCAGATGTGTCTTTTTCTTAGGTTCATGCTTGGGACTGTAAGAGAACAACAGCTTAGGACCTTACGCTTGCTCTATATCAGATAATTCCTTTATTCTTGTGTTTTGGAAGGCTGGTCAAAGTCTTTAGGTAAGCTTGTATAGAAAGTCATGGCCAGTTTTAATGGTCTTACTTTCCTGTATGAAGCCTTTAAATGAAATTAAGAGTGCTACTCTGCTAGTGTTACCAATTAGAGAAGGTATTCCTTAACTGAATTATTATATGCTGTGGTGTAAGTAATACATTAAAAAGGGGGCCATTTATAACTAATATTGTGACCGCTAAGTATCTCCATACCTAGATACTGCTAAGTATCTCCATATACATATGTAGAGGTATATTGTCTTAAGTTTATTCGTGGTTCATGTCATAGAATCTTTTATTCATTTAAGAACTTAGGTTGCTAAGCATAAATACAGATCTTTTTGTTCTCACTTGAATTTGGACTAAGATTTTCTGTTTATGAATATTGCATTGTTTAAAGGGTAATCATTTATACACACTGGAAATATATAGTTTTTGATTGTATTTTAGATGCTTCTGAGATTAGAGTGAATATCAGAATCTCTGTAAATGGTCTGAGATACAGAGCTGGGAAAAGGATGGATTTTCAATGTTCTGAACAAAAATGAACCACATCAAATTATCTTAGGTCAAGTGAAACATTTTTCCAACCTGAAATAGATATTTTTTTTTTTAACATCTTTTCTGTTATTAATTTTTTTGTCAGTTTAAAATACTTTGTATGAAAAACTCTAATAATGCTTTCAAAAACATTGAAACAAAATGTTTCAGAATTGTGTGTGCTCTGGATTTAATCTTTTTGACCAGTGCTGCCTGGTGAATAAGTCCAAGTTTGCAGATAGTTACATCAGATCTCTGACTGCATTTCTGGGTGAATACATTGTTTGTCTGAAAAGTTTTAGCATGTTATACTCCTGGCAGAAATTAATCTTCATGACCGCTGCCTTTCCTTTCTTTCACTTAGCATCCAGGAGTGAAAGGTTGGGGTTTTTCTGCATTTACTAACTGCACGTAGACACCTGTTTAGCTGGTCTGAATCAGCGTAGTTCTGGTGGATTTATACCTGCTGAGGAGCTGTCCCTTTTTGTTCATTACTAATTCCTTAAACTCATTCTGGCTTGATTTTCAGTTAGTTCACCTTGACTTATTGTCCTTCATTATTTTAATATTCATTTATGTTTTTGATCACCTGCTGACTCAATCATTTTTGAGCCTTTGTATTTCATTGCAATAACTAATTTCTAACACTAACAGTCTTGACTTTTCTAATCATTGTTTACTTTCTTTTTTTTCTCCTTTTTCCTTTGGTGTTCTCATTAATTTTCTCTCACCAAAATTTTTTTCTGAGATTTCAACTTTTTTCATGATGATGATGATTATTAATTTACATTTTACTATTTAAACTCATTCCATTTCTTCCCCTTACACAGTGAAAATTGCTGTAGAGTCCATTAAAATCCCTCGGCTAATTCCTGGTGGGCTCTGGCAGTCTGTGCGAGCTCTTGTCGCTAGAGTAGCATTTCTTGAGGATAAGTAATCCTGATCACCTTTCTTTGTTTTGGAGCTGTCAGCATACACGAACAAGTAGAAAACAGTTAAAAATTTTCAGTCGGATTTTCAAATCAAAAAATAATTCTGTTTCCACTCTTTTAGTCATTTAATGGTGTTTTTTCTATTCCTGCTGTTCTTCCTCCAAGGACGTACTTGACTGCAAACCTCTGATTCCCTCCAGTACAGAGGAAAGGTAGATTGATATTGTTGGTTAAATGCTGTGTCAAAGGTACTCCCACATTTAGGATGGATCTTTGCATTACACAGTGAGTGATTTTCTGTATGTGGGTGCTCTGAGGAAGAGAAAAAGCTGCTACTTTGAGTTAACATTTGACTGTGAATAATTTAGTACCACTGATATTCTTCTAGTTCTGTGAATATTTTATGATAAGCTTTGTGAAGAATCTGTAACTTCAAGTGTAAAATCAGTGTGAAAAATGGCTTCCACTCAGGTTTTTCAGAGTATATACACTGACTATTTTGTAGATATACTGTTACTCATCTGATGCAGTACACATGGTCTGTTATAAATTAAAACCTAGGTTAATCATTACAGTACATATTTCATGTACTGTTACAAAGAAAGACTTGCTAGTGGTAGATTGACAGACATTCTTGATAATTTTGGCCCAGTCAATGAATTGCTAGTAATTTTAGTTTATCTGTAGCAAAATGAAAGTGGTGTGAGGGAAAAAAATTGACACAAAATCTTATGTAATACTTCACCTGAGAATTTAATTGCATTTTAACTATAGCACTTACCTTAAACGGCTCCACAAGAAGAATCAAAGTGTTTTCTTTCTGAAGCTGTTGTTCCCATTTTCCTTTTGCAAGTGCTGACTGTTGAAACTTCAAATGTGTCTGCAGCTTACAAATGTTTGAGAACACAAAACCCAGCACACCTAAAATGTGACTTTGGTGCTTTTTATAAATGTTTGAGAACACAAAAACCAGCACACCTAAAATGTGACTTTGGTGCTTTTATTGGCTAATATTTCAGTCTCTCTGCTTCTGATTTCTCACTCTGGAGCTCTTCACTGTAAAGCGGAAACAAAATTGTGTAATTCGTTTGGGACTAAAGGGGTGCAGCGAGGGAGGCTCAGAGAAGCGCGTGCAGAAGTATTTGTCTCTAGCCGTACAAACTAGAGCTGCTACTGGAGCAGTGAAACACATGGCTAGATGCACTGTGCTATAGAAAAA